>CAVNYN010269418.1:0-46903 GCA_963692815.1 Nyctanthes arbor-tristis
TAGCCAGCAGCCCAGCAGCAAATCCAGGCCAGGCCGGCAGCTGTGAGCAGACGCAGCACCGGACCGGAGAGCAGCAGCCAGCAGCAACAGTCCGGCAGCAAATGCGAGCGGAGGCAGGAGTGGCAACTTGGCTTCTGGAGGTGTTGGCTATGGACTGAAATAATACCTAAAAATCTAGAGACAGAAAACAATTGGTAACATCTAGGCCATTGACATCAAAATATAGGGAAGACTTTCCCTCTTCAGAAGCATCGGGTTTGAGCTTTGGGGGACTCGTACTCCCAACACAGAGTGGCCCTTTAGGTAAACAACGAGAAGCACGGAGAACATAAAAACCCCAACGATTGATAAAATGTTGGAAACTTTTACACGAGAAGTCCACAACTTACGAAATTTGTAATACTAGTGGAATCGCATGAGAGAAAAGTAATAAAAAATCAAACAAAGGTTAATGAAAATGTAACCCAAAAAAGTGCAAACACCATTATTAAAGAAAAAGATGGAATTTGTTAATAATTAGAGCATAATATTATAAATTTTGGAAGACTTCTTTATGTAAAACATTTATGTAAAACATTTGTTGTTGATTTCATTAATTTACCATATTAGTCACAAATTAAAATCTTTAAGTCTTGAATGACTGGTGACTTTGGATATTACAATATAGAGCTGTCTATATGTAAACACAGGTATTCTAAAGAGAAGGCCAACATGAGAGCGATTGTGTTCTAGGTCTGCAGCTTCTCTTCAAATTGTGTATTCCACTTAAATTTAGGAATTAGGGTTAGAGAAAATATGGAGGAACTTGGCTGAAATGCTAAATGAAAAAGTTTTCTCTGTATGTTAGACTTTAAGCCTGATATAAAAATCAGACTGCTGTTAACTTAATAGCGTGGAAATTGTCATCTTACTGCTAATTAATGTTATTTTTTTAATACAACCTGAAATTATCTTTAAATAGAGGAGAAATTTTTCAGACTGTTTTAGGCCTGAAATTGTCCTTAAATAGAGTGGTTTTTTTTTTTTTTTTAATTACAAAGGGGAATTAGGGGAGGGGATTTTTAGGAGGGGGCCTTGAACCCGAGAACTCCCGGTAAGGGATTAAGACTCTAACCACTAGGCTAACCCCTTGGTCCCTCTTAAATAGAGTGATTTTGTTTTAACATAATCTCTTCTTATTGTCTCAT
Source organism: Nyctanthes arbor-tristis (assembly GCA_963692815.1). NCBI lineage: Eukaryota > Viridiplantae > Streptophyta > Magnoliopsida > Lamiales > Oleaceae > Nyctanthes > Nyctanthes arbor-tristis. The sequence goes on from CAVNYN010269418.1 coordinate 1,188, forward strand.
GTTAAGAAGTCTAATTTAATTATGATGTTTTAATGTCATAAATAAATAACATCAATTTTAAGTCAGTTTCACTAAATTTTGTAGACCAACTCGAACTGAAATTTTATATGAGAGAATTTTCATTAAAAAAAGAAAAAAAATACAAATACAAAAAAATTAAAGATATAACTCCAAAACCCCAAGATAAATACAACTCTATAATACAATACAACAATGAATTAGCATTACAATGTACAATGAACTACTTAAAGTGGATAAAGGCTCAAAATGAATAAGCCTAAATAGATTTTTATCTGCACCATTTGGCCGAGAGCCCAGTTCATAGAACAGAGACACCTTGATGTCTTGAACTTGATGTTGCTCGTGTGCATCTACGTTACTTTCATTAATAAGCACTTTCTTATTTTGGGTGATGATGTTTTCCTGCTTAGATAATGGTTCTTCTTGAGTTTTTATAAAACAAACAACATACACCTAAGCCATAACACCAAATATTACACCAAAAAATATCTTTTACAACAAAAATCTTCTTTACACTTCCTTACTCTCCCACAATATGAAGAATTGAATAGTGAGTTACTATATCACCAACAAAATTCAAGTTAGTCAAGCGAGTAAATTAGACCGTAACACATTGAAACGGTCATTGCATCCAAGAAAGAGAAAGAGGCTTCTAATATAAAAACAATGTTCGTATTTCACGAATCCAATATAATAAATAATAAATATCATCATGATAGCAATTCTTATTTCCAAAACAGTTAGACCTTGGTAGATACACAAACATGATAAATACGATACAATCTAGAAGCAAACAAATCCTATTCCTACTGAAAAAAAATGAACCTTCTCACAGTTTACGAATTAAATAAATGTAACCATTTGAGAAGGCAAGTTTTTGAATTGTTTTATATTGAGGTTCTGAGATTTAACTCAAGCATCCTTCGTCAGGATTGCTCTAACATTTCTAAATCTTTTATGGTAAGGTGCTTATATTTAATAATAATAATAATAATAATAATAATAATAATAATAATAATAATAATAATAAAAGGCACTCACTCCCAAAGGCACTTGAAGCTCAAACCTTTTCGGATTATTCTAACTTTTGCTACTTGATTAATGTAACATCTTAGAGGCCTAAGGCTTTTGCAGCAATTTGTTTCGATCCACCTAATGAATTATACACTCAAAGCTTACATCAAACCACAGTGTTGGCCATTTTGCTTTTTGCAGAATACCCTAAAGACATGCAATGCCTAATTTTATCAAGATCCATGCGACCACCACATTATTTGTGGTCAGTAGTTGCAAATATTAATGAAATATTAATGAACAAAATTTATGTATATAAAGTGAGCTCTCTTAGAAACTAAACACACTAAGAGAATGGATGTTAGAAGAAATAAACTAACAAATATGAGAGAAATCTAATAACTTAAAGTGACAACATTTTATTTTTGATCGGATTATCACTCAGCACTTCTATGTGAACAAAGGTTGCTCCATTGCAAACCTAATAATTAAATGTGCTTAAATAGTTGGCAAACGATATCCTCAAAGAGAAAAATGCGTTTAGCCCTGTTTTAATGTGTTTAATTTGGAAGTGAGGAGTCTATAATAAATTAAATTCATCAAACTAACTTTCATCTAGTCTAGAAGTACGTACACATTTTTCCCCCAATTTATTTAAATTTAAAAAAAAAAAAAAGATTTCATCGATGGCAAGAGTTAACCCAAGCTACATTAGTTTTATGTCCCAAATAATTTCAACCTCAAGCTATTTTGGGTCTCTTCATGCATATTCCTTGAACAACCCATGTAATAGGATTATGTTATTCATTTTTCCATAAACAAAATGGAAGCAATTCAACAATGTCATTACCAATTTAGACAATATCATTTCCTACTGGCAATAGTATCAAATGTAGCCATAATTCAAGTTCTTTTATTTATTTTTCATTTCGAGTAGCAGCCAAAGTATCTGAAATAAGATAAAATCTATGGATCCAAATTCAATCAAATGGATAGAATAGCACATGTCGAATTTCAGTTTCACATGGGTATCAAGTTGAATTGTTTAGAATGCACTTACAAACTCCTTCAAAGACATGCACTTAAAATATCCTCAAGCCTTCTCCAAGTTGGAGAAGATTTGCAATGCAGAGGGAAAAACTACATTCAAAAACTAATGATGACCAAAAATCAGAAAGGGGTCATGTAAGGTCAACATTTTCAAGAGCATTATATAAATTTATGAAGTTCAACTAAAAGAGCAATCGGAAAAATTCTAATAGATCCATTTCATTAGTATCATAGAATGATGTAAATTATTCATATAACTTCCATCTCATTAAATGATGTAAAATTCAAGAGATGTTTCACTTTTTAATAAAGTGATCTTTGTTACATTATTATATCCATGTCAAGAAAATATAGCAAAGTAGCAATAAATTTACTCATACACTTTTTGTCTATTAAAATTAAAATTTATGACCCTTTAAATATCTACCTTAAAATAACAAACTTTACAATTGCATTTGTAGCCTCAAATTGTTCAGCGAATCAAGTTGTAAAAAGTAAACTATACGATGAGGAATTGTGGAAAGAAAGAGAAACATCAAGGAATTGATGCACATGCAATGAAGACCAATTGATCTTTCACAAAATCAAACTCAAGAGACACCCCAACGTAAGTTATTTATCTATTAAAATTTATGCCCACTGTCCATTAAATAGATGGTAGGGACAAATTTTGCAAAAATGCACAACTCTTCAGAAGTCAGAACAGTATCTCATTTTCGCACTTTGTTATTAAGACACATGGTTTCATGTACAAATGAATTCATAGCAGTGCATGAAAAGCTGATAAAGATGAATGACCTACCGAGTGAGAGGTAGGAAGGACATCCTTTTAGAACATATAAAAGAATATAAAGATGATTGAAGATTTTTGTGCAAGGAAGTTATCCAAAGTCTTTCTCAATGATTTAAGATCAGAAAATGATAGCATAAATCATGTAGGGCAAGGAAGACGACGGCCTCATTAACACCTACCAAGCCACTAAAAAATGATAGAGAAATGAAATTCCAGCATTAAATCCTTCTCAAGTGTTATGTCGCCAAAAAATACAAATGAGCCTTGGAAAGTATGTATGTTGGTCTATTTTCTGCTTAAAAAAAAAAAAAAAGAAAGAAAGAAAATCCCATCTCCTGACATAACTCCATTTAAAGTATTAGGTCTCTTTGTGATGACTTTTATTTATTTTTCTTTTTTCATGCCAAATTTAATTTATCACCTATAAGGATCGGACTTGGAATGGTGGTACATCCATTTTATACGGTCATAGGCAGACCCTATTACTCAGTAAAGCTGACTTTTAAAAAGAGACTGGTTTATTCTCCTCCAATTATGTAATTAAATTTTTCTGTCCCTCCATTGTAGTAAGCATGTGGAATTCTTTCAGTTCTGCTTATCAACTTACCAAATCTCTCAAAAGCTGTTGAAATTTCTTGCTCAGAAAAGCCCATCTCAAGAAGTCTTAGCGTCTTCTCCATAATTCGAAACAACATTTCATTGTTGCATTCTTGAAATTAAGAGTCAAATTTAAATTAGTCCAGAAAATTTCTTGTGTGGCCACAATGTTCTCTCTCTAAACCAGAACAAGGAAACATATATAGCTGACTGGGGATCCAAAAGGCAAACAAATAGAAAGTACTTAAAATTGGGTGTGATATATAGATCAGATTATAGGCCACTTAGACAAAAGAATCCTGTAACTTCAATATAATATCATAAAATGACATAGTGAGAAAGACATAAATTGGGGAAGAAATAGCAGAAAATATTGAGGGGTAAAAAGAGAAGTAATACCTGATGATGATAAAGCTTTACAGCCAAGAATGTTTTCAAAATGCAGTAACCCCAAGCTGGTGTAAGATGGGGATGTAAAACCCCTTCAACATTTTGAGATAATGAGCAAGAGTATTTTCTATCAAATTAAATTGACATATGTAAAAGCCCCTTCTAATTTTTCCAAATCTTAGCGGCCAGATTTTCTCACTGCCAAAAGAAATACAAAAACCCTATGTATGATACCCAAGATTTTACTAAGAAATTCAAAATTTTTGGCTTGAAAACTTAACCTTCATCTCTATCTTCCCTCTCCAACCCGAGACTTCTCGATGGGATTTTACAAACCAACTATTCTCTTTTTGCGGATTGCGCCAAACCTCCCATCGCCGCCAAGATTTGAGTTCAAAATTACGGAGAACCCTAGAGAAACAGAAATGTCTGAGAAGCTGAAAATGGCAAAAAGAAAGGGACAATCCAAGCTGAAAATCAATGAGGATTTTAAGAAAAAGTTAAGAGGTAAAAAAGAGAATAAGTTAAAAGAATTTGCATATGAAAAACTGAGATCCATGGAGAGAACACCGATGCTGGCTTACTTCTTCACAAAGTCCTCGTCGGTGAACTTCGATCTGTAAATTGACTCCCCGCCGGTGCCGTTCCCGGCAGTGAAATCGCCTCTCTTGGGGGTCACGCGGTGGAATATGGAGCCTTTGTAGTGAAGCCAAAAGGCAGCAGGCGTAACAAAGGAATAAAAAAAAAAAGGCTGAGCTTATTTTCATAGACGCTGAATTGTCCACTATTGAATTTGTTTGCATTCCCCCCAAAGTGTAGTCTTTAGAAGCCTAACACATAATACCGTAAAATTAAATGCAAATTCAAGAGAAAAATAAAAAAAAAATTAAAAAAGGTCATAACAGCTGAGCTTAGGCAAGAAAATACAGGTGGGATAGGTCCAAGCTCAGCTGCTTTAAGATATATAATAATAGATAATAGACTCCAACTCTTTTATTTGTTTTACTTTATTTTTATTTTTATTACTTTGGCACAAGAAGTCCACAACTTATGAATTTTGTATATTCCAACTCTTTTTATTTATTTTACGTTAATTTTTATTCTTTAAACATTACATTTATTTTATTTTTTACGTTTATTTTCTCCGACTGAGTTCTTATTTATTTTTTTTTATTTTTTATTTTTATTCTTTATATGCTTGACGAAGAACTCTGACTCCGCCTCAAAAGCGCGCTCGTGAGGGGAGTTTGACCCCTGCCTTATAAATTGGATCAAGATGCCCACAAGAACCCACGTCGGATGCATCATTCCTACCCCCTTATGACCTGACTATCTAAGTCGGTAATCTATCAAATCAAAGAGAAAATTGAATAGTGACACTGACCCGACCCACTGAATTTGTCTCTAAAGATAAGATTCATGTTAGAGAAAAATGTCAAGGGGAAAAATTATAAGGAAAATATAAGGAAAATCTAGTGATTATAGGGGAAAATTATAAGAGAAAAAAGCTACTCTTAGATAATGTAGAAGGGAAAATCTAGTGATTACAGTGGTAGAGGATTTTTTTTATTTTTAAAAAAATTTTTACAAATTATTTTGCTATTGCCTTTTTTTCGTTATACAATTGATAGTCAATTACTTACAAAATATTATTTTCTTTAATTTATTACATATATTTTTATTTTTGAAGGAGAAAGTGAGGGGAAAAAGGTAACCTCTTTTAGCCAATTCCCCCCTCTAAAATAGCATTTCCCCATCCCCTATACACTTTGATTTTGTTAGGTGAAAAAACTCAACATTAAAGGTGCTCTAATATCAAATGATGTGAACTCGTCAACGAACCTACAACAATTTGAAATTCAACCCCAAGAAAGCCAATATCCGGATGATAAATTTGGATATTAGAACTTGTACCCGTTAAAAATCAATCACGATCACAAGTTAAAAACATTGCCACAAATGATCAAAGCCCTAAATCTTTTGATAAGAGACGTGTGATTTAAAGCTAAAAGAATCTATCTCCTTAACAAAAATTAGAGTTCTCATTCATGCGTTGCACGGGGAGTCTAAAAGTAATAATAATATATATATATATTAAATTATAGTTATCTGGCACAATTAACTGATTTGTTTAGCATAATTAGAGATTTTATCAATCTTTCCCGCCTAAAAGTTGACTTTGCAAGACTACAACTATATCCACTCTCGCCTCATCTATGAAATCTCTTTAATAAATACAATAATTAAGTTCATATATAGCTAGCTATTAATTAATAATATATCAAGTTTGGATACAAATTTCGCCGATACTTTTTTATCATTATTATATGCTACTTTTTAGTGATTATTATATTGTTTATTTGTTAGACTAAAATATTAACGGAATATTAAAGGCACTTCCATATAATAAAATAGGGTATTATCTGGGTTTCTGGGGTGAATATGGTCATTGGGGTATGCAATTTTTTATTCGAAGGGTATCGAGCGGATGTAGGCATCATGATACATACCTGATATGCAATATTGGACTGTTAACTAATACTATTGAATATGTTAGATGATTAAAAAAGTAAATTATAATAAAACAAACTAGGTATTTTATCTATAAAAATATTCGTCAAATATTTTTTTAATTTCCGCATATATAATTACGAAACATAAAGTAATAAAAAATTCATAAAAATCAACAATCTAGCACTCAATTAATTATCTTGCAAAACTTTCGTAATTTTTAATTGTTTTTTAAAAATTTTTGTAGATAGTCTTAGAGATTAAAAATATATCAATTTTGCATTACACACTTTGTCATCTTGATATTTTTTATCGGTATAATTATTAGACCTTTAACTAATTTTCTAAGTATCATATTGTTTATTTATTAGATTAGAATAATGTATTATGGTACCTACACATAATAAAATGAGTTATTATTATTCAATTAAACAGATATGTAAAAGTGGCTACACATTCTTGTAGGTACGAAATTTTTTATTCGAACGTGTATCTAGTAGAAAGAGATATCATGGTACATGCCTTATATGCAATGTTAGACCGTTAAATAATAATATCGAATAAATTGGATAATTCAAAAATTAAATTATAATGAAACATTAGACGTGTACATAAGTAGGTAACTATTAATAATAAATTATTAATAAAATGTTAAATTAACGTATTAAAATACTAAATCAAAACTGCATATGTACTGATTTTATTATACAAATTTGATGTCGGGAAACTATTCAATATGCTATTGTTTATTATTAGAAATTTTGGAATTAGTGTTCCCGTGCAATGCATACTTCTTTTGATTTCACCATTTGCCATGACATTGGTGCTATATGATAATTGTTTATATCTTGGTATCTCGTCCTTTGAGAGACTTGTTGCGAACTCAAAAATGTGAATAATACTGCAAGTGCACGGATTGTATCAAGTAATAAAGTGGACGGAGTCCGGTTTGTCAATCCCACGAGGAGTTGTTACTTGATATTACTCTAGTTAAATTAGTCGAGATTACAAAATTAACACACACAATTAAAATCGTTGTTTGACTTAAAAACATGAAAATAAGCACATAAAAGCAAGAAAATTAAATAAAATGGATGCAAGTGGAGTTGTATCAATATAAGGATGTGATAATTGGGATTGTTGATTTCACCTAATCTTACTTAATTAACAAACTAACAAGCTTACAAGAAAGTTACCCGTTGTTCATGTTAGACCCGATTTTCCCATTTTAGCTAATTACATCTCTCAAGCGTCAAATTTGCCCGAATTAATTGGATCAACCTACTATATCTCTATGTCAATTGAAATCCAACTAAGTGCATTAAGTGTTTCTGAAAATGCCTCAATGAGACACCTAGGGCTAGGAGTATATTTCTATCTCCTACAAGAACCTAGAGTGATTGTTACTCGGTCTAACATGTATATTCTTCTTTCAAAAGCTATACAAATCACTCAACACATCATTTATTGGCCAAGTAAATGAAGGACACTTAATGTCATAACAACCACACATAACAACAAACAACAAAACAAGAAGAGCATGCCTTGAAATTAATGAAGCTTGGTTAAGTTACACAAAAAATCCCAACAACAAAGTATTTAACTCATTACGAGAAGGGAATAAAGTAGAGAGTCAATGAAATACAGTGCAAATAGAGAAACAAAGAGGAAATACAAGATTAAGAATGTAATCCTTCCCTTAGATTGATGCTTGAAGTTTGAAAGCACAAAATCTTGATTTATCCCAATGTTTCTCTGCTTCTTTTTCCTTCTCTACTTTGCCCTAGCTTTTGCCTCCAAGAACACACACTTGATCAATGGAAGAATAAGTCTATTTATATGGGAGAGCATGTTCTTAGGGTTATAAGACACAAAACTCTCCATATTTGCACAAAAGGGCTCAAACAATTAAAATTCGGGTGGTAACATGATAGGTCATGCAAAGGTTGTAGAATGCATTCTACGACCTTTTCGCTGTAAGGGATTTTGCTGTTGCTCGTAGTCAGGTTGTAGAATGTATTCTACGACCTTTTCGCTATAAGGGATTTTGCTATTGCTCCTAGTCAGGTTGTAGAATGCATTGCACGAGCTGTTTACGCCCTTCATTTCAGAATGTTTATTTAGGCCCTCAACATCATTTTTTCTTGCACCTTTGGTCCTTTTCCACCTAATTCTTCTCCAATGAGCGTAGAAAATTCATAAGTCATTCAAAATGGTCCTCAAACTTCACTTTTTCTTGCACATTTGGTCTTTTTGCTCTTTTTTTGCTTTCTTTTCTTCCAATTGGTGATTTTTAACCTACAAAGATGAAATCTAAACAATTTTGAGTAAAAATCCACTCAATTAATTAAAAATTATTCATTTAAAAGCTTAAACAAGTGTAAAAATGCACACTTATCACACCCCAAACTTGAACCGTTGCTCGTCCCGAGCAAGAATGTCTCCATTCACATTCAAACAGTTGAAACTCAAATCATCAATGTAGGTAAACTTAAACCTTGCTTACAAATACAAAATTGTAATATCAATTCACATGAGTGATCCAAAAAGTACAACAAAATAATAAGCTAGACTTATCCAATTTTGACAAAATAGAATGAGAATAGTTACTCCCAACGATCATCTCAATTTAGAAATAAACAAAAATAGATTTCAAATCAAAAGATAGTATCTTTTTCTTCCTTTTTTTTTTGTCCTCTCACACTCTTATTACTTGGTTATGTTTCAGCGGAAATGTCAATAATCTAGTCTTGTGGTGATTCTCCAAATTTGAGTGTCTTGACGATCAAGTTCCAACTAGGCATTTCAAACGCGCTAGTTACCTGAATCCCGAAAGTTAACTATACTTGCTCATTTTCAACTTTTTTTTCCTTTCTTTTGTAGGTAGTTCACGCACTAGTCCCGAAGGGTAGCCTTCTTCATCAGTAGATTATCTCCTACACACTGGTGATGCATAGTGCCAAATTACTCAATGCTAGCTCACACTTATTGAGGTAGGCAACTTTTTCCTACAATTTTTTACCTTTTTTTTTTAATATTAGTTTTGGGATTAGAGTGATAGCATATGGTCAATACCTAGTCTCTACTTGGTAGTCAAAGACACTCCACACAAAATTTATTCAACATGCATGGAATCACCATATTTCTAGAAATTTCTTTCACCGGTTCAACTACCCCCAAGCTTATTTCAAAAGAAAATTTGGAATAATTTAGGGTACATTTGGCACCCATTATAACAGAGTTATTATAATAGAAAGGAGTTATTCCTGACAAAAGCTTTTATTTTTGTTCTGACACATAATTGACAATGGGTGGGGGGCAAGTCTTTTCCATGCCTGACACGCTTTCATTCCATACATTTTTTTCATTTCAAATAATAGGCCCGTTAGTATTCAAACACATGGAATTGGTAGTCAATATGGGGGATCCACTTTTAAAAACCAAAAAAAAAAAAGAAAGAAAATGATCACAATGTCAAATCGGGGGCTCTTTTCAGTGGACTAGTCATTGCACAATTATGGCCAATTATAACACTTTTGATTATAACGGGTGCCAAACGGACCCTTAAGCACAACTATCAACTAGTTCAATTCATAATTTCCAAATCTAAATGACAATTGATCATAACTAAAGCTCAAAATAGGATAAGCCTTTGGATCTTCATTATGAATCAACCACAATTTAAATTTAGGGAAGGCAACTCATGCAAGCATTCTCAATACAATTGCAAAAAATCACCCCGAAACTTGAAATTCACATTGTCCTCAATGTGAGAAAAAGAACCAGGTATACAAAATGAAAGGGTTAACGAAATTTCCTCTGGTTGTGAAAAGTGTTTGTAGTCCACCCCCAAACTTGTGATAAACCTTGAATTGAGATATAGTGATAATTGCTCTTCGCCAAGGTATCTCATTGAATATTATTAGAGTGATCCTACAAAATGAGGAAGCAAATGTGATTATAAGAGGCAAATAACTAGTCAAAATAAACCTCTACACTTATTCACAATTATATGCATTAGGTCTCCAATATTTAGCTCAATATAGTATCAAATAACCTAAGCATGCCAAAAGTAAACATCTACTCTAAAGAAAATAAAAAGGTAAGAGTAAGAAAATTGGGTTGCCTCCCAACGAGCGCTTGTTTATATCTTTAGCTTGACTTTGTTGTATGATCACTCGGGGTTGGAAAGAGGAATGGATGACTTTTCTTTCGAAAAAGCATCACTAAAGTATGGCTTCAACCTTTGTCCATTGACTTTGAAATGCCCATTTGTCTCATCAAGAAGCTCCACCGCTCCATGTGGGAAGATTTCAACAATAGTGTACAGTCCGAACTCTCTAGAGCGTAATTTATCGGGAAAGAGCCGAAGCCGAGAATTGTAGAGGAGAAATTGTTGCCCAACTTTGAAATCTCGCTTCAATATATGCTTGTCGTGACATCTCTTAGTTCTTTCCTTGTAAATCCAGGTGTTTCATAAGATTCAAGGCTTATTTCATCGAGCTCATTTAATTGAAGCAACCTCTTTTCACCGGCTAATTTTTCATCAAAATTCAACATCTTGATAGCCCAATAAGCCCAATGCTCAAGTTCAACCGAAAGGTGACATGCTTTTCCAAATACAAGCCGATAAGGAGACATACCAATAGGGGTCTTGAATATGGTCCGATAAGCCCACAAAGCATCATCGAGCTTTTTTGACCAATTTTTTCTTGAAGTATTCGCCGTCATCTCAAGAATTCTCTTCAATTCCCTATTTGAAATCTCGACTTGTCCACTTGTTTGAGGATGATGATAAGGCATGGCCACTCGGTGCTTCACTCCATATTTAGCTAAAAGTGAGTCAAAAAGGCAATTGCAAAAATGTTGTCCTCTATCACTAATGATTGCCCAAGGAGTACCAAAACGAGTAAAAATATTTTTCTTGAGGAAGTTCACTACTACACAAGTATCATTAGTGGGTAATAACACTGCTTCAACCCATTTTGACACATAATCCACTGCCACCAAAATGTATTTATTAGAGAATGCAGGTGGAAAGGGGCCCATAAAGTCAATTCCCCAAACATAAAAAATTTTAACTTCCAAAATAGAATTCAAAGGCATTTCATTTCATTTGGAGATGTTCCACTACGTTGGCACCGATCACACTTAGATACAAGTGTATGGGCATCTTTGAATAAAGTAGGGCACTAGAAACCCAATTGAAGAACCTTTGACGCCGTTTTAGATGCACCAAATTGGCCCCCATAAGGTGAATAGTGACATTGTTGAAGAATTTTCTCCATTTCTTCTTCCGATACACATCTTCGTATGAGAATCTTCTCCATTTCTTCTTCCGATACACATCTTCTTATGATTTGATCCAGTCACCTTCTAAACAATAAAGGATCCTCCCCCAAAAAAACAATGCTTGACATCAGTAAAGAATTTCTTCCTTTTTTGAAAAGAAAAATCCAGTAGATTAATGCCACAAGCAAGAAAGTTCAAGAAATCCGCATACCATGACACTTTAGAAACCTCAAGGAGATGTGAAATTCGCAAGAGTTGTATCACGCCCCCAATTTTAACAATAGCGGAAGCTTTTGAATATGTATCTCGATTCAAAATCGAGGGCGAGACTTTACAAATACAAGCTAAACACTATTGAGACGCTTTCGCTGCGCACTCTGATAATTAAATGCATTGTGGGCTACCTACAACAAAACCTCGGCCACGCACCGAAATCTCGATCACATACATGTATCTCCTCCACCTTTGGGACGACCCGGCCACATAACTTTAATTTAATACCTACAAGATTGTAGAAAGAGTACAACGTACTCAGTGAATAACGATATGCATTGGCTCATAATGAAATGAAAGAATGTGATAATACCACAAGGAAACCAATTATAAGCACAAGTTGGGCCACGACTAGCTTAGCCTCTACCCGTAGCGCAATACACAAAGATTCAATAACAATTCGAAATGGCCAAGACCACATAGCAAGGCCATAGTATCATAAAGCAAAGCAAACGGGTAAACAACGCTTAGCAATGCCCAAGAATAAGAAACAATGGTTTATCCAAAGTAATGGTGCACCGTCAATAATCAAATATCAAAACAATACAATAGGAGCATGATGAGCAATTATGCACAATCAAATATTGAATAACAAAGAGAGTTATGAAATATATGAGCTTCAAAGAGGGGGAGCCAAGGCACACATTACTCACTTCAAATATTCCTTGAATAATCTCAAGTGGAAAGTGCTATTAAAGCCTTGATATTCCTCAATTAAAACTATTTTTTCAAGCTATAATCCTTCTATATATGGCAAGGAACCCTTTTCAAGTTAGAAACTAGATATTTGATAGGTCTTTAGGGTTGTTTCTCCACCATTGCCAAAGTTGGACAAATTTTGGGGAGTTTGGGAGGCAAATGGATGTTGGTTGGGGGTTTGAAAGACTAAGGACCCAAATCACCTATTTATAATAGTTAGGATTAAGTTGTTTTTAATAAATTTTGAGTTCCGTCAATCAAATCGTGACACGTGGCACAATACGGCACAATACATTTTGCGTCAAATTGCTCGAGAAGTCTTTATGCTTTGTGTCGCCTTGTAATTAAGTCACTATACTTTGGTATCTGTCAATTAGGGATCAAATTCTTTCTTTAGCGTCATTTGGGTAATAATCTTTTAACTTTGAAATGCAATTGAAGCAATTATTCCGTCATCGTCAAAATAATAGCCACTTAACCTAGTTGAGAGTTAAATTTTATGGGATGTTACAAGTTGTTCATCGGGAAAGACTTCGTTTATCTCTTCAACTTCCATTTCATCACCTTGCTCAAGTCTAGATAAATGACGGGCCATGAGATTCTCACTCCCTTTCTTATCATGAATCTCCAAGTCAAATTCTTGTAATAGAAGAACCCATCTAAGTAACCGTGGCTTGGCATCTTTCTTTGCTAACAAATATTTGAGAGCCGAATGGTCGGTATAGACAATCACTTTGGAGCCAATGAGATAAGAGCAAAACTTGTCAAAAGCAAAAACCACCGCAAGCGTCTCTTTCTCTGTAGTAGCATAATTCAATTGAGCATCACTTAAAGTTCGACTAGCATAATAGATGACGTGCAAGACCTTATATTTCATTTGTCCTAACACCGTGCCCACGGCATAGTCACTTGCATCTACACATAAGTTCAAATGGAAAATTCCAATATGGTGCTACAATAATTGAAGCCAAGATAAGTTTCTCCTTTAAGTGTTGAAAGCCAAAAGACATTCCTCGGAGAAATCAAATAGAGCATTCTTCTCAAGTAAAGAACAAAGTGGCTTGGTGATTTTTGAGATATCCTTTGTGAACCGCCTATAGAAGCCCGCGTGTCCCATGAGACTCCTTATGCCTTTCACTGTGGTAGGAGGAGGTAACTTTTCAATAATTTGGATTTTAGCCTTATCAACCTCAATCCCTTTTTGTGAAATCTTATGGCCAAGAACAATGCCTTCTTGAACCATAAAATGACATTTTTCCCAATTAAACACCAAGTTTGTCTCCTCACATCTCTTCAATACCATGCCCAAGTTTCTCAAGCAATTATCATATGAGTCACCAAATACCGAGAAGTCATCCATAAATACCTCAATGAATTTATCTACCATGTCGGAAAAAATGGCCGTCATGCATCTTTAGAAAGTTGCGGGGGCATTGCAAAGACCAAAACGCATCCTCCTATATGCAAAAATTCCATATGGGCAAGTGAATATTGTCTTCTCTTGATCCTCTGGGGCTATAGCAATTTGGTTATAACCCGAATACCCCATCTAGAAAGCAATAATATGAATGGCCTGCCAATCGCTCAAACATTTGATCACCTTCCCAGTGGCATTATTTAGCTTTCGGTAGTCAATGCACATTATCCATCCGGTCACCGGTCTTGTTGGGATAAGTTCATTGTTTTCATTTTCCACCACCGTGACACCTCCTTTCTTTGGCACAACTTGGACCGGGCTAACCCATGCGCTATCTAAAATAGGATAAATAATCCCGCATCAAGTAAATTCAACACCTCGAATTTCACAACTTCTTTCATGTTTGGGTTAAGACGGTGTTGATGCTCAATTGATAGTTTGATATCATCCTCCATAAGGATCTTGTGCATGCATAACGAAAGGCTTATTCCACGAATATCCTATATAGTCCATCCAATGGCCCTTTTGTGCTCTCTCAATACCTGAAATAGTTTCACTTTTTCTAACTTGCTTAAAGAATTAGAGATGATAACCGGAAGTGTAGAAGTTTCTCCTAAGAAACCATACCTCAAATGAGAAGAAAGAGGTTTGAGCTTAAGAATTGGTGCTTATTGCAGTGATGGTAGTGGTGGTAAAGAACTCTTTTCTAATTCCTCAAAATGAAGTCTCTTTTTACCAAGATAAGATGGTGTAGCCGCCAAATAATGAATCATTTGCTCAACTTTGGCATCCCCTTCTTCAATATCCCATGAATGTACAATGCAAGATTCAAGAGGATCTTTAGATAGTCCATGGGTAAAAGATTTAGCCATTATTTCATCAATGGTTTCCACCCAGAAGCAAAAATCGAACCTGGATGGATAATTGAAAGCCTTTAACACATTAAAGGTGACTTGCTCATCTTGAACCCTCAAAATTAGTTGCCTTTCTTGCACATCAATAAGAGCTCTCCCGGTACCTAGAAAAGGCCTTCACAAAATGATTGGAATATCATGATCCTCTTCCATGTCAAGAATGATAAAATCAGCTGAGAAAATGAATTTATCCACTTTGACAAGCACATCTTCAATAATGCCCCATGGATACTTGATGGATCTATCAGCCAATTGTAAAGATACAGTAGTTGGCTTAGCTTCTCCCAAGCCCAATCTCCTGAAAATAGACAAAGGCATCAAATTAATGCTTGCACCAAGATCACATAAAGCTTTACTAAAATTTAAATCACCAATAGTACAAGGAATAGTAAAACTCCCTGGATCTTTGATTTTTGGAGGTAGCTTGTTTTGCAATATGGCACTGCATTCCTCTGTTAGCATCACAGTCTCATGCTCCTTAAGTTTTCTCTTATTTGAAAGAATATCCTTCATGAACTTGGCATAACTTGGCATTTGAGCCAATGCATCGGCAAATGGAATGTTGATATGTAGCTTTTTGAACACCTCCAAGAATTTGTAAAATTAAGCATCAAGTTTTTACTTTTGAAGCCTTTGAGAAAATGGGATGGAGGTACATGAGCCTTGACCAGAGTTGAAACTTTTAGAGATGAAGGTCCAGATTCACTTTCTTTAATCCTTTCTTCAATTACTTTGGGCTCTTGTGTAGATTTGACATTGTTCATGGCTACCTTCTCAGATTGAGTTGATGGGCATTTCAATGAGATCTCGGGTAGTTTCATCCCACTTCTTGTTGTGATTGCTTGTACATTTTCCCTCAGATTTGTCTCTGTGTTACTTGGCAAAGCACCTTGTTGCCTCTCCAAAAGAAGCTTAGCTAGTTGGCCTACTTGGTTTTCCAAAATTTTCAAAGCTATATTATTGCGCTCTTGATATTTCAATTTTTGATTTGCCAACTTAGGAAGAGCTTCTTCCCAACCCTCTTTCTTCTCTTGTGGTCTTGGATTGAGTATATTGTAATCATTTCCATAAGAGAGATTAAGATGGTTCCTAAATCTGGGATTGTACGTTTGAGAGTAAGGATTGTACCATTGTCATTGGAAGTTTTGTGCATAAACCACTTGCTCGGATGATGAAACCCTTGTTGGACTAATGGACAAGACGAACTTTGATGATTTGCTCCACAAATTTCACAATTAGGTGGAGGAGCTTGTATGACATTGATGGGATGAGATCGGAAGAGCATGTGGACGTAGAAAGTCCCTCAACCTTTTTTGCTAATGCATCAATCTTAGCTAAAACTATTGAGTATGCATCCACCTCATGAATTCAACTCCCTTTCCTTTGAGAACCCCTATTCGGCCACATTGCACTTTGTTCACTCATGATCTTAAACAAATCATATGCCTCTCTGATGCTTTTTGTCTTGATTGACCCATTGGAAGATGAATCAACATTGGAGCGATATGAAGGACTTAACCCAGCATGGAAATAATTTACTTGAGCTCCCAAAGAAATTCCATGATTTGGATATTTTTGAAGCATATCCTTCAATCTCTTCCATGCCTCATGAAAAGCTTCGGACTCATATTGTTGGAAAGTAGTAATCTCATGCTTGAGTCTAGCAACTTTAGCGGGTGGAAAGTACTTCGTAGTGAATTTTTGGACAAATTCCGCCCAACTGGTGATGCTTCCCGGGGTAGAGTGTCTAGCCATTCTCTTACTCTATCCTTTAATGTATGTACAAATAGTCTCATTCGAATTGCTTCCTCATTTACCCCCTCATATTTGAAATTGCCACACATTTCCATAAATTGGGCTATATGAGAATATGGATTTTCATCGGCTCTCCCGTAGATAGTATTCGAGAATAAATTGATGACATCTGGACGAAGTTTGAAATTTGGGCGGCCATATGAGGGATAAATAATACTTGCTTGACTTTCCACCACCGGGGGATTCATGAAATCCCCAAAAAGTATATCCTCTTCAATGACCAACAGTTGCACCCTTGGTTGTTGATGAGCTCTAGGAGCTTCTACATTAAAACCCAATGGAGCGGCATGCCTTGGAATGACTCCCGACGGATTAGCCACCAGTGGAATGATAGGATTGATATGATCTTCGTCATGCTCCATTTCAATATTTTGTCTCCTTCTAGCTTTTCGTTGCTCTTTTAGTCTTCTTCAGAAAGTTGCCTCAGTATCGGGTCAATGTAACTAGATCAAGACTTCTAGAGTGATGCATAAACTATTGAAGACCTACAACAAAATTAAAGACAAGTTAGCTTAAGTTTAAAACAAGAAAGGAAAAGAATAATTAGTATTTAATCTAATGTTAACTAGAATAGTAATCAAATATCACACTCTCTGGCAACGGCGCCAAAAACTTGTTACGAACTCAAAAATGTAAATAAAACCGCGAGCGCACACGTAGTAATAAAGTGAACGGAGTCCGGTTTGTCGATCGCACGAGGAGTTATTACTTGATATTACTTAGTATTAGTTGAGATTACAAAATAAACACACACAATTAAAATATCTGTTTGACTTAAAAACATGAAAATAAACACATAATAGAAAGAAACTTAAATAAAATGGCTGCAAGTGGAGTTGTATCAATATAAGGATGTGATAATTGGGATTGTTGGTTTCACTTAACCTTACTTGACGCTCTTCCGATCTAGCTTACAAGAAAGTTACCCGTTGTTTATGTTAGACCCGATTTTCCTCTTTTGGCTAATTACGTCTCTCAAGCGTCAAATTAGCCCTAATTAATTGGATCAACCTACTATATCTCGATATCAATTGAAATACAACTAAGTGCATTAAGTGTTTCTGAAAATGCCTCAATGAGTCACCTAGGGCTAGGAGATATTTATATCTCCTACAAGAATCTATGGTGATTGTTACTTGGTCTAACATGTATATTCTTCTTTCGAAAGCTATAGAAATCACTCAACACATCATTTATTGGCCAAGTAAATGAAGGGCACTTAATGTCATAACAACCACACATAACAACAAGCAACAAAGCAAGAAGGGCATGCCTTGACATTAATTAAGCTTGGTTAAGTTATACCAAAAATCCCAACAACAAAGTATTTAACTCATTACAAGAAGGGAGTAAAGTAGAGAGTCAATGAAATACATTGCAAATAGAGAAACAAAGAGGAAATACAAGATTAAGAATGTAATCCTTCCCTTAGATGGATGCTTGAAGTTTGAAAGCACTAAATCTTGATTTATCCCAATGTTTCTCTCATTCTTCTTCCTTCTCTACTTTGCCCTAGCTTTTGCCTCCAAGAACACACACTTGATCAATGAAGAATAAGTCTATTTATATGGGAGAGCATGTTCTTAGGGTTACAAGACACAAAACTCTCCATATTTACACAAAAGGGGCTCAAACAATTAAAATTCGAGTGGTAACAGGATAGGTCGTGCAAAGGTCGTAGAATGCATTCAACTTTAATTGTATAAAATTTTTACTTTACTTGCAAATGGATAAATGATATTTAATTGTCAATAATTAGATCGCTGAACTTTAATTTAATAGGAATTAGATCTCCCCACTTTAATTATCAACAGTTATATCACTAAAGTTATATGTAATTACAAGAAGAGCACTTTGTTAACGCTATGTTATTACCTCATCATCATCAAATTATAGTTCCAAATAATAAGAAAATGATTACTCTAAATGACACATTTTATTGAAGAGGAAAAGTAGAAAAATAATTTTAGGGTTCACAAAGCATTTATCTCTATCTTGACATATAATTTTAAATAAATGATTTTAGGATTTGCAAAACATTTAACGTCTATCTTGACATATAATTTTAAATACACTTTAATCGATTGCCATGCATCGCAATAATGGTAATGCTACCATTTCTTCATATTATAACAACAACTTCCACTAAAATCTTAACAAATTCGAACTCTTGACGACGCTCTAGATTTTTCTGCCATAAGCTAAAGTTAAAGATCAGTATTCCTCGTTTATTATTATGGAATTTTTATCATTCGACTAGATTGTGTAGTGACACGAGGCTTATAATCTCAAGATATGGAGATCACATTGTTTAGGCAAAAATTCTATCTGGATCAGATGCATGTAATAAATTTTTTATTATAAGAAAGATTTTGGCACCATTTGATCCAATGCTTCCTTTTACAATACAAATTACATTTGTAAAGGTCATAGTTTTTATTTCTTTTATGACATCAAGTATCTAAATTCCTATTAAACTACGTTTGAGGCATGACACTTTCACTAGATCTCTACACGTGCAATGCACGGGCGAAAAATCTAATAACAAATTATCACAATGAAGTTTATACAAAACCTTAACAAATTATTAATACATCCAGTTGAGTTATGTTAGCCTTATGCAACATAAGTTTTTATAATTGTTCTATCATATTTGGATTTATTTGTTGTAATACTTTTTGCACCAGTTAATTCTCCATAAATAAAAACTAGGTGATTCAATAAAAATAAAATGTTTAATAGAAATTGTTGAACAATTATTACAGTGCAACGGTATCAAGTTGCCATCCATCTCTTGAATAAATAATTCAACCCCCCAAATACAGCAAGGTTATATTTAAAACGACAAACTGAAATTTTCGTTCCATAGAAAATTATCAAAAAATTCCAATTTAATTACACAATCGGCAAAATTTGATTACTATAATTTTTTTTCAAAAAAAAAATCAATTTGATTATTGAAGTACAAAAACCATATAAAAATTTCTTCAAAAATTATTAAAAATTGAAATTTACTATTAAGGTTAACTGATATATATTTTTAGAAATTTATTGGTTTAGAAACGTGACATGCGTATGTTTTACTTTAGATATATTTATATGTAAATGTAGTGATAGTTTCTTCTTTTTTTTTCGTATAATTAAAGAAATAGTAATTCGAAACATAAAGATTACTACTAGATTTTTACTCGTGCGTTGCATGGGAAGACATTTTAACAATTATGCTATATAAAATAATATTTACGTAATTTCATAGAATTTAAGTATCATGATAAGAAATCAATATGAATTTTAATTGTAAGTCCTCCAAAATCTTTGAATTAAATTGTGTCATCTCAATCATAATTTGAAATTTTTGTTATTAGTCGTCTTGTTGGACCAATATCTTTTTTTTATTGGATATCTATCTATATAATTATACTTGTTAAGAATTTGATCATAGCATATATGTTCAAACTAACATAAAAAGAATCATAATAACGCGAGCCAGTAAAAATATATTTATTTATTTGGCTTTCAACTTCATGGTCATTGCCTTTCTCAATATGGGTGGAAAAGGATTTTATCTGGGACGCATTTTTAGCAATTTTAGCCGCAATCCTTTTTTCGTTTCTTTAAATACAATCAAACTTAGTGATATAATTCTATACCAATTTCACATATAAGAAGTTAAACAAATAGTTGCCAACAAATTTATATCAACAGGACATAAAAAATGTTGGACTCATTAATAATATTTTATTTTTCTATCAATGTTAAATTAAATATATAACAAATATGCTTATTATGAAATGATGTTTTTCTATCCTTGATTTCCATGTAAACCAAGGAATTATCACAACCCTGTGATGCACAGATCCGGTTTTATTGCACCAAACGATTCATGTCTACTCAACACTTGTAAATTAGAAGAATTGGCTCAAAATATTAAAAATATACATGTAGTTTTAAAAAGCATAGTCAAATATTTACGATGATAGAAGAAATCCTAGCAATCTAGAGATGAACTTGTAGTAGTTCCAATCTTTTTTGTATCCTTCCATTGCTTTTGCAGCTTTATCATTCCAAAATTTCTCCTTTTGCTCACCCAATACACGACGCTCTTCCGATCTTGATTGCATTTAGAGTAGAGTTGTTGATCCCAGGTCACTTGCAGCAAAGAGTCTTCCTCATCTCTTTGCTAAAAAGAAGAAATAAAGATGCAGGCTTCTTCACTTTATTCGGATCAACATATACTCAAGGCTATTATTCATATACTTTGCGCAACTAAAAAACATCTACAACCCTTCACCCCGTAGCCTTTGCCTCTGTATTTGGTTTTCAGCGTCAACTGGTTCAACCACCCGGACCCATGTGTTCAAAAAGGGAAGAAATATATCATTTACACCTATTCAGTTCTGTAGCATTCGAAATTAACACAAAAATGGAGAAAATTAAAAAGAGACTAGGATATTAAAAATAGCCATAATTTCTAGAAACTCATTCATATTTATGCAGCTAAGAAATCATTAGTCATAATTATTGAAGTGGTTAAGGTATACTATAGTCATAATTATTGAAGTGGTTAAGATGTAATGCATGCATAGCATGCATAGTGTTGGAAACTAAAGGATCTAGGACTTATATCATCATTTCAACAATTTAACTTAACAATTAGTTCCTGTAAAGATTGCTAAGCACAAAAAACGGCACAAGATTTGTAAGACTTTTCATAAAATACAAAATTCTATTTTTCCTTTTATTTATAGGAGGACTTCCAATAAATTCACTGTTAAAATTTTAGCAGAACTCATCATATTTATTTTTCTAATTATTGTCTTTTCCACTTATTTATGCACCTCCTAGGCTCCTACCAAATAAAAGTATTGTAATGTAGGTTAATCATCAAACATGCATAACATTCTATGTACATATCCAAACCAGATTTTTTCTACTTGGGTGGCACACTGCCAAAAGTGGCACATATGGCAGCATGACATAAATTAGGTACTCTGAACTAAATTTTCACAAGAAACACAAAGAAATTGTATTGAAAGTTTACTTGGAAAGGCTTGGATCACTTACTACCTTAGTTTCAAGAGAAAATCATAACCCAACATATCTAATTTGTGCATGTTAAGGATCCAGTACATAAGAGGATTGAAAATATATTACTGAAAGAAAGAAGCTAAAATTCTATTCACACCACTATCGATCTTCATCATGAACCGCTTATCAAATATGCAAGGTGAATATGCCATTACTCATTAATTGAGTCCGTGACTAACCAGTGCTAGCTTTTTTCCAGCTTTTTCTTCAGAAACAGAACCTTCGGTGATATATTTTTGGAAGGGTGGGAAGAGAACTCTGAACAGATCGTGTAAGTGCTGTCTAGATAAGCGTCCTTTAGCAACGCAACGCAGCCATCGTAAAGGGATGCAAAGGCTATGCCTGTCTCCTTGTGGTAATTTTCAGCTTAATCTCCTCAAAAGCTTCACCGCACAGAATATCAAATTCACAACACTCTTATTTCCAGTTACGAACCAAGTAGCAAGCCTAGCTTGAGTGACTTCCTGTAATCATACAATAGGAGAAAAAAACTGAATAGTCAGCAATACTATTAAACTAAATTTTCTTTGCTTTCCCCAGCACAACACAATTCCGCTAAGTGATTAAATGAAACAACTAAATGATTAAAACTCCATATTATCAGGAAAGGAATCAAAAGAGCCAACCCATAAGTCTACCATCAGCTCAAAGTGTCTCAGCCACATAAGGAGTGGTTGAAGCATACGTAAAATTGCTTAATGATTACTTAGTGGTTTTGCATGACTTACAAAAACCACAAGACAATAACCCAAGAGAATATATATGCCACAAATGAAATAAAACTATATCTAATATACAAAAATACAAACGCTCAGAGAATGAACAAAACAACAATAAAATAAAATATAAAATTTAGGTCACTTGCCGCTTCGTTGACAAACAAAAATTCCGTACAGTATACGTCATTCGGATTCTTTCGGCAATCCAAACACCATTTGTGCAGCACTCTCACTGGAAGCGTCCACTTGGGTCTCACTTGGGTCTCCGGTCATCCACATCCTTGATAAGGTTCTACACAGACGCATTGGATAATCTCATTAAAAAAAAAAAGGAAAAATCAGCTATGAGGTTTAGGCGACGATTGGAGGCCAATGAATCAATAAAAAAATTGAGGCTCTATGACCCCCATAAGTTTAGGAAAACCCATAAATTGAACCGATTACTTAAGGTAAAAAATATCATGAACAAAAATCGATGATGCAAAACACATCACAAGAACTCTAATCAATAAGAATCTAAGTTTAGATATAGAATCCCATCGATTCATCCAGCTGAATCGACTATGAATCTCAGGCAGATACTTCTCTAGAGAACGTAGGAAGCTAGTTCCATGAAGAACCTTTTCAAATAATCAATCTAAACTGATAACCGAAAATACGTCAATAAAACCCTAATAGATAAGCCTTCGAATTCGATGATAGACTCTAGTAGATTCAGCCAGCTTAATCAACCCTCGTTCGTGGCCAGAACAAAGCCCGTCGCGATTAAGAAACCTTGTACCCTCGAGAAGATCGGCAAAGAGACGTACAAAAACAAACGAAATAGTTGAAGATAAGATAAACATAGAAGAGCATTTAAGACTTTGATCGGCATTATCAAATACGAGAGAGAGGGAGAGAGTGATTGTTTCGAGCGGCCAAAGGGATGATAAGATAAGATCCAAACAAACAAAGAAATAACTACCAAATGGCTAAAAATTGATTTTGACCGCACCAGGTACACTGACAGACGTAAAAAGACTACTATACCCACACTTGAAGTAGTTTGGTCGGGGAAAGAGCGGTAAAACTTTACCTCAATACTTCTCATTTAATTAATATATATAGATATATATATATATATAGATGTGCTTTTCTTTTCTTTTTCTTTCTTTTTTTTTCTGGGAAACAAAGCAAATACTTTTGGAACTTCAAAATTAAGTCCAAGTATTTACCAACTGGAAAAAATATCCAATCCCAGTGAAATTATCAATTACAAAACGTCGTGTAATTAAGTAGAATAAGGTTTTTCATTAAGTGACAACATTAAAATTACTGCTCAATTAGAAAAACACTAATATCAATCAAATTGTCAAAATTGAAATTTAATCAATAGTAAAAATCGCGGATAAGTTAAGTATTCCTTACAGATCTATATAACTATCCTAAAATTATGCAACAAAAAGAATGGTATATATAAAAGGTGACATAAAAAATGACGTCTCAAGTTATCTTAAAAAGCCAGACAAAATGCGGAAAAAACATATCCACCACCTTACTCCTTTAATATATGTATGTGTGTGTGTATATATATAATCAGTCTGATTATTGCAGTACAAAAACTATATAAAAATTTCTTCAAAAATCATTAAAAATTGAAATTTACATATAAAGTTAACTGATATAGATTTTTGGAAATTTATTGGCTTAGAGATGTGCTATGCATGTGTTTTAATTTAGATATATTTATATATGTGTAGTGATGGTTTCTTTTTCTCTTTGTATAATTAAAGAAATAGTAATTCGAAACATAATGCCTTTTTTTTTTAAACAACTCAAATACTTTTTGAGTTTCAAAATTAATTCCAAGTGTGTACCAATAGAAAAAAATTCAGTCCAAGTGAAATTATCAATTAAAAAATCTTGTAATTAAGTAGAGTAATGTTTTGCATTAAGTCTTTTCCATGGTTTCTTTTCATATTTAACGTGAAATTAAATTATATTAAAGAATTCCTCATAAATTCTTATTTTTATTAGTTAAAAGTATTATTCTATGAATGACAATTTAATTAGTTATGTGCTAAGTGAAAGAATTATAAGCAATAAAATTATAATTATTAGTAACATATGTATATGAGTGAGTAATACACAATAAAATTGCGTTTATCTGGTTATTTAAATTATCGAGCCTTTTTTTGGTTAATTATTCTATTCCATATAACGCACGGGTATACAACTAGTATGAAATATTGATCATGCTCAAAGAAGAACACGACTCATTTTGTGTCGACATTGGTATTTCAATATTCTTGAAAAATATTGTACTATTAGTATTCGTTAATTAAAATATATTTATATTGCTCATGGCGAGCATACTTATACAAATCCAACAGTATGTTGTTATTCTTGAAGAATCACAACACTATTAAGATTACAGTACAATGCCATCTTTAGAAGAGCAAAATGTTGGAAACTTTAATATTGTAGAAAAATATTTAGCCATCCAAAAGTTGCTACTTGAGAAAGTAGCAACAATCTATATGACTTTACATATAATATTACTCTTGAAGATCTTTTATAAAACTCAGAAGATTTCATTTAAATATAAACTACAAATCAGTTTTTTCTATATAAATTATGAACAAAAGATGTTTTTATTGGCATGACTAGTTCGACTATCCCAATTTTTTATAATAAAAATATTGAAAATAATTTGAAGAACTGGAAGTTCTTTAGATTTTATATATCACTTGTTCTAAAGGCAAATTGATTACAAAACTATTATTAACTAAATTTGGAACTAAGTTTCTAAATCTATTTAGAAAATATTTAAGGGTGAATCATGGGTCTACTCATTTTTCATATAGACCTTCTAGATATTTATAATTTGGATCCTAGAGGTTACATGTGTCATATTACTCATAGCCTGAAGTTTATGAAATTATTTGCTTAATTCATTGATTATGAGCAAAGTTCCAGATATAAAATAAAGACATTTCACATTTGTATCTTACTAGTGAATTTTATTCCAAATTTATTAATGATTTATATTTTGGTTAGGGTGCCTGATTGCCTATGGTATAGCAAAACCATTAGATATGCCTCACGTCATTTGCTATACTATTGAATGAGAACAATTATTTGTGATATTGATATTTCATGCCGCAATATTCTTACATATCATGCCAATAGAGTCATTATATGATATCCCTTTATTTGGCTTACAGTTAGAAGACTTTATCTAAAGTTAATAATGGCGATATATATAGTCGCCCCATCACTCGTATTAAGATGGATATTTTTGAATGCTGAGAATACATATTGAGTTTTAACCCATCTTTAGAAAATCTTTATTTTGTCCTTGAAGGATGATGTATTGTGGCACAATTTACTGACTATTGTTTAATTTGCACAGTCTTCTCAGCATTATGAGCAGAAATTAATAGTTGGTAACAATATGAAACAAGTAATTCGAATCCTTGCATTGTATAACGAAAATCTGAAGTTTGCAAGATAATTTGCATTTCAGATAATGGCATGCCTGAATGCGGTCGATTCCAAAATAAATATCCACGAACAGAATATGGTGCAAATATTTCTGATAGTCATATTGAGGCATAATACTCTAGAAAGATCTATAGACATAACTCATCAGAAAACCCTTGAAGTGGTATAGGTACCTTAAATTAGTAAAATAAAAGAGATCTCAAAGTGTTATGTCTATACTGAAGATCAAATAGAATCAATAAGAAATAGTTGTCGACAATAAATACTAATGAGCTCAATGATTACGAGCAGAAGCGGATGTAGAGAAGGGCTAGACAGGGCTGTAGCCCCTGTCCCCATTGGCCCAGATCCAATTCATTTATTATATAATATATATCAACCAGCTCGTGTAATTTCTACTTAGCCTACTTAATATTATCTTCAACCTATATTGCAACTAACTTCAAACCGAAATTGTTTACTCAAAATTCAACTGAAGTGGCCCAGAAGTACAACTCTAAGACCCAATATGGCATTACGTTTGTTTTTGGATGGTTTCTTCAGTCTTTATGATATTATCACGTAGTCACGTTGACGTTCCGCTTCCATCATCCTCTACGTATTGAATTTTTGCTTCTCTAATTCTCTCTGTAAGTTCTAGATATTGCCCATATTTGGACTGCTAATTTCACCCAAAATATATCTTATTCATTCATTGCAAGCACAATTTCAAGAACCCTATATATTTTTGTTGCTTATACTTTGACTTGTAAGATAATAAGAAAATTAAGTTCTGTCAAATTTTTTTTTATTCAAAGTTAAAACTAATTTTGTTAGCTACATTGCTTAAAAAAATGGTAGCTTTTGAATTTGTAATTGATACAACAGAGCCCCCATTCTACAAATTTTTAATAGGATTGAACTACTTCTATTGCTGGCAATTTGCAATTTGATATGACCCAAAATTCCTAATTTATGGTTCAATTTGTATTGTAATTGTACTTCCTTTTTCGATTTTTGGTTTGTTTCTTGGTAGTTAGATATTAGTAAGATACCATTGGATATTTAAGAATACGAGATTATAATTCTTTAATGTTTTTTTTTTATATACAAATTTTTAGACTTTTTTGGATTGTTATTAAGCTTTAGAGAAGTGATTACTATAGACTACCTACACCAACTAATTCCTACATATATATAAGTGGCTTGTTTCAATTCCCACTATTCACTCAATTTCGGTATAACATTTCCAGCCCAGGGTACCACAACAAGTAGCATAGGACGACAAATTTTTTAATTTCCACATTTACCCTTCCCTTTACGCGTTTTCTCTCTCTGATTTCTCCCTTTCAATACGCAACTCCCACTCCTTTCTGTACGCTCTTTCTTCTCTCTTTAATTCCCAGACTCCCTAGCCCTATTCCTTCCAATCGCTATGCTCTGTAATTTCTTCTTCGATAAAGTTGAATACTATTATACTACCCAAATGTTTCCTTTTCTTTGTTGGATTTTCTACTGTTTTCTTTTTGTAATGATTCCCATTCTTATGATGCGTCCAGCTTGCGCAGGTAACAACAACGTTTTCCCTATATATTCACTTGGTTTTGGTTTCTTTATTTATTTATTTTTTATTTATTTTTTTGGTTAATCGTTTATTCGAATCGAATCGGTTTATCACCTTGTTTTGAGTTGTAACTTATCTTTTAACTGCCGATGTTTGATGAAATGGATTTAGTATAGGATTTGTTAGGTAGATGGGAAAAAAAGCTTAGGCCTTCACTGGAAACATGTGGAGTGTGGACTATGGCAACATCGTAAGTGTATCCCTAATATATTCAATTGGTTTTGGTT
The DNA here is from genome assembly GCA_963692815.1 of Nyctanthes arbor-tristis. Classification (NCBI taxonomy): domain Eukaryota; kingdom Viridiplantae; phylum Streptophyta; class Magnoliopsida; order Lamiales; family Oleaceae; genus Nyctanthes; species Nyctanthes arbor-tristis. Next base: position 29,097 of record CAVNYN010269418.1, read on the forward strand.
TCTTTTTTTTTTTTTTTTTTGTTAATCGTTGATTCGAATCAGTTTATTACCTTATTTTGAGATATAATTTATCTTTTAACTGCAGATGTTTGATGAAATGGATTTAGTATAGGATTTGTGAGGTAGATGGGAAAAAGCCTAAGCCTTGGCTGGAAACATGTGGACTATGCCAACACCGTAAGTGTATTATTGTTTGTTTATTTTTAAGAATCCATGTTTTGTTGGGGGAATATTTAGCTGCTTCTATATTCAATATGTGCTTAGTTGAATGAACTATGGTGATCATACATTTCCTTTTGAAAAAATTAGTAATCATTATGGGCTTTCACACTATGTGGCCTTTGTAACTTATGTTGATCAGGTGTTGTGACATTGTAATTTGATAGCCAAGAGTATTTTCTATAGCAAAGGCGAAAAGATTACAGTATTGATCTAAGGACTTGCCTCAATTTTCGTACAATAAAGCCAACAAATAGTGACTTGTGGCAGAAATATTACTTTGATTAGCAATTTACAGAAATTCTTGCTGGCTATGGATTGTAATGGGGTATGTTTTGAGAATTCTGAATTGATTATTGGTTGCAATTTGAAGCAGATTCCTCTATTATTGTGTTTTCAGTTTATTGATCGATATCACATTTAATGAATCATGTCTGTATGGTCAATGTGTATGCAAGTTTAGGGAAAGAACATGTGAGGTTTTTCCATAAGAAAGTTTTTAAAAAAAAAGGAAAAAAATGTGCAACCACAATCAATTGTTTTGTACCACAAAAATTAGCGTAGGACGATAATTTTTTTAGTTTCCACATTTACCCTTCTTTTTACACGTTTTCTCTCTGATTTCCTCTTTTGACATGCAACTCCCACTCCTCTCTATAATTCCCAGACAGAAATGCATGTACTTGCAACAAATCTTCTTTCTTGCCATTGATTGATTTTTGCGTTTCTCTTGAAAGCATTTGTGTGTTCCTTCTACAACACCAAATCTTGCGATGGCGAGCTCAGGTTCAATCTTCAAGCCTACTTACCTGGTTTTTTGCTTTGTCTAGATTTCTTTATTGTTGTATATTTTGACATTTTTCAAATTGTGTTTCGTTTTGCCGCTTTCCCAATACTGGTTGTTGATTTTCAAATTAGTTCATTGTTCCGGTTGGTTTTTCTCATTTTTATCGAGTTCTTACTTTATTTCTTTTGAATTGCGGTATTTTTGCTATGTTTTTGTATAATTTCTTTCTCAGTTTCATCCTTTTCTCCCAATTTTTTTACCCAAGAGCTCTTTTGATAGAATGATCAGATTTTATAGTTAGATGTTTGGAGGTTTGAAGTTCAGTTTTGTTGAAAAATTATCTGCAGAAAAATCAGGGTTATTGGTTTCCTTTGGTTTTTTCCATTTTTGTAGGCTGTTGTTTATTTTCACGATTTTTGTAATTTCTTACCAAATATGATATGCGAGAGGCGTGGAGTCATAGCCACAGGGAGAAGTAAGCAGGATTTTTGTAATTTCTTACCAAATATGATATGTGAGAGGCGTGGAGTCATAGCCATAGAGAGAACTAAGCCAAAATTGTACGCATTTTTGGGTACTTTATTCATGTCCATTGGTTGCTTTTTTTTTAAATTTTTTTTTGCCCTGATCCTGATGTGTTTTTTTCGATATTTTAGCAGATTTGAAGCCATACTAGGTGTTACTAGTATAGCAACGTGTTGCCGAACTTCGCTGCTATGTAAATTTGTAGTATTTATTTATTTGTTCTGGTTTTCCCTAATTTTTAATATCTCGTCATATTTTGTTACATAATTTTTTCTTTTCCATGCTTTTATGTTAAGGCCATTAACTTGCAATTAACGGGATATTACTTTAACTATTTGACATGTAGATGGTTAATTTTGTCATAGCTATTAGTGTTTGGTCACTACTGCTTTTAGAACATAAATCCTCTTTTATTTATTTTTTTTGGGTGCTAGCACCTATAATTCTTATTGAGAGATTCATGTTTGCATTCCTATTCAAAACTAGCATGAAGTCATAGACTAACTCCATCTTTGATGTCAATATTTCACATTCTCATTCTTTTTTTCCTTCCTTTTTTTTTCCTGTTTGTTTCATCATATAATATATAATACAAGAGTTTTCAATTAGATTTGAATTCTCAATTGCAATTTTCCCGCCCATAATTTTGCTGACATCATCATGATGTTGTACAATTTTTCAAAATTCATTCCATAATTCTTCTCCTTTTAAAATCACCATATTTTATCTTTATATAATTTTCAAATTTTCCTTTCTTAGAATCCTTGAATCTATGGAAACCAAACCTCAAAAAAATATCACTTTTCTATTATTACAATATATATTATTATTTATTATTATTTAGCATCGTAGATTGCATGAAAATCATAAAGTTGAATTAAATTTTTTTGAAATCGTGACAGTTTTTGTAACACTTTTATGTATTATACGGGCGTAGTGATTATATATATCTGTGTATCATGACGCGATCGTTACAGGGTACATGACATTACGTTTTAAGTACTTTTCTTTACTATTATTTCAATTGGATAAATTTTTTTAAATTATTATTTACAAAAACTTTACGTTGCTACTTACCATGCATAAAACTCTATATCTGTAAATAAAAAAAAATTTCTGCTAGAGAAATTATAAATCAGCCACTATTAATCTCCGTGATCGGGTTTCTTAATGAAAGTCTTCCAAATATAGAACAATCTGGAGTTAGTGTAATTTTATTAATATACAAGTTTTGTCAACGTAAAGTTAACTAACTAACTAACCTAGATAATACAAAAAAAGAAACTCCTTCATTACAACAAAATTTAAAGGAAAATTGAAAAACTTATAAACCTCATTTTCGAGCTTTAAAAATTAAACTTTTCTTAGTTGGATATTCATCACGAGTTTTCAATAATTTATATCAGTTTATTAGTTTTTTATGTTCTTTTTTTTATTTTAGTTTGCTCATTTCTTTCTTTTTTTGTCAGCATTTATAAATAATTATGAGTTTTTATAATTTTTTATTATTCATTACCGATGTAAGTTTGACGGTGAGTAACTATTCAATTTCTTATGAATTAGTATTTTTTTAATAATTATTCTTCCTGCTACTGAATTATTTGAAAATAAAGGCATTATAAACTAATTATCTGGTATTATCTCCATTTATTTATTTCTTTATTTATTTATTACTACCTCCATCCCAAAAAGATGGTCCATATCAACTTTACACACAGATTAAGAAAAGTTCATTTAATAGTATTGGAAAAGTAAAATTTAACATCATTTACCTATTATACCCTTTCATTTATTAATTATTTCACTTTACTAATTTTATTTTTTAATAACTATGCGCATTAAATGTGGGTATATAAAAGAACTTATATTTCAACTACTTTTTAAAAAGAAAATTGGACAATATTTTGGGACGGATGAAAAAAGAAAGATGGACCATCTTTTTGGGACGGATGTAATATTTATCTTTGTTTGATTTTCAAAATTTTCTTTTCAGAGTTCTTGATAATATGGAAATCAAAATTTATTTCAAAATAGCTTAGAGTAAATCAACTGATTTATTTTCTTTTTTTGTGCGATAAAAATCCATTTATCTGCATCACACCAACAGCTAAAGACACACATTATATAATTCTGTGATAATAATATATGACTAAATTTTATTTTCTTGAAATTTATGATCTAACTTGAAAATCTTTGCGATTATTTTTTAATATTTGTTTCTATATCATTATGTTGCAACGATTAGGATGTAGATGATGTAAAAAATTATTTTCTTAGTCTTTTTTCTCTATAGATGTGAAGTTTTCAAAATATCGACTGAATTAATGTTGTTATTTCATTTGACTTAATCATTATATTGTGACTATTTATTGTTTTTTTACAATTTATATAATGAATTTTTTTATATGAAATATTGGGAATTTATCTCGTCATGCAACGTACTGGTTGAATACTAATTTATCAATATTTTAATTTGACGAAGAAAATAATGAATTTTAGAGAAAATTTTGTGAACAAAGAGATATGAAATCCACAAGAAGAAAAGGAACTGCACAAAATAATTACTCCCTCCATTCTGATTATCTGATCTTATTAAAAGGAACTTTTTTAGGATGTCGCACATATATAGTCTCCATTTATATTAAAAGTCTAAGATCCCTTGTGTTTCTTTAAAAATATGTCCCTATTTAATATTTTAATTATAACTATCAATTTTCAATTTTGATCATAAAAAAGGTACATCGGGAGGGTACTTTTTCATGAATATAAAATTTTTTATCTGAACAAGTATCCAATGAATACGGGTTTATACATGCCCGATACGTATTATTATATTGTTAACTAATAATATGAAATAAGTTAGATGGTTTAAAAGTGAAATATAATAAATCATTAATCAAGTATACAAGAAGGTAACTATTAATATAATATCAAAATTATATATTTGTTGTTTTTGTTATGCAAATCCGACAACACAATTCCAATATTTTATATGGCGGGTAAAGATAGGTAGGGGCATGGGGCGGGGTGGAACGCCACCATGACCCACGAAAGGACTCATGAATTTTTCTCCCTTTCAATTAATATTATGTGCAACGCATTATTAATTGATGAACGTAGAATAAATCAAAACCTTTATTTAGAATTTTAAAGTTCCCAACATTAACTAATATAATAACATGATTCTTTCAATTCGATATAAAAATATTTTCAAAAAAATAATATAATAAAAAATGAAAATAAATTGCCACAAATTTATAGGTCGATCGGTCAAATTACCGTATCTAATCATTTCTACACATTTTTAGAATTAAATTTATTTAAAAAGAAAGAAAATGCTTGGTGGGTCCCGGGTCTATAGGGCGGGTCCAACCTAACCCGTATCCGCCTTGGACCCACCGTGGGGTAGACAATATTGCCTCATACCCTTTCTTTTGCTCTGATTAGGCGTGGCAAGTCAATCATATTAGGAGCACATCCCCACAAGTTTATGGGTTGATATTTCAAATTATCATCCCTAATTACTTAACTGCTAATTATTATTACTTTATATAGATTGAACATGTGAATTTACACGACGTGTTTAGATGAGACCAGAATTATGAACTCAAGTATTTTACTATAAATATCTCATAGTGAATGGTAATTCTCATATCAATTCGTAATTTTATACGATGCAACTCGTATATTGTACTTTATTTATAATATGATGTCCATACTCATACGTCAATTTTGATATAAACGTACATTATAACTCTGGCCGTGCAACGCACGAGTAAAAAAAATCTAGTTTCACAATAATGTTGAAGGATACAACATCAGCTTCCTCCTCTTTTTTCAGCTTCCTTTCCCCATTTTTTGTTTGAGTTTCCTCACGATGGTGCTATCATGTTTTCCTGTATTATTATACATTTTCACTCCATCCAATTTGTCCAATGGCATAGGTAGTTCAGTCTTCTATTCTTGTAATTTTTCTTCTGATTTTCATTTTTTTCCTCAATGTTTGCGAACCCGAATAGCATAAATGTTTTGATTTTTGGCATAAGAACATGTATTTTTTCCCTTTGAAGGATTTAAATTGTGGCAATTGGATTTTGTTGACGTTAAAAAAAATACACTGGAACCCATTTTGGGTGAGATTTCTATAGGGTTAATTCATGATGTTGATGTTAAAAATTCTTGGATCTTTATGCTCTATCAGCACATCAAATTGGTTGTATTTGAGCAGGAAATTCTCTGTTTTGTTTCAAAAACTAAAATAGCATGCTTATGAACTTCGTTTCATATATGTTTTTAATCATACTTAGTTATATGTCAAAATATATTTGTCTAGAAATGGAAGAGAAGGACATTAATAAGTTAATATTTCTTAAAATGAAAAGACTGCCATTGAAGTTTGTCCATTTGAAGTCCTCGATTGTATAGTATGCCAATAATTATTAGGGCTTCATGATGATTACATATTAGTTAACGTTAATAACCAAGTGGATTTGATAAAAAAGAATTTAGTATTGCAGCATGAGAAAATTTCAATTTCACTTTTGAGTCTTGAATGTAATTTAAGGAAAAATGTTAGTTCATTTTTCTTGTTTTGATTGTCTTTAGCTTTTTAGGCTACTAAAAAATGTTTCTGGATTTATTTATCTTCTTCTCAGTTTCTAAAAATCTATTTTCTAGATCAGTCCTGCCAAATATTAAACTTCAAGAATTTTGCTTGATATTATACTACAAATGAATTTAATAGTTGGGATTTGAATTTTTTTTGTGGTTAGGTGTTTTGATGTTACGATAAAAAGATTATTAGTAACTACGCGGTTAAGGATTGTTTGCTTCTATTCTTTATTATAGATTATTGCACAGTTTAGATCTCTGTTATATATGTGGAGAAATTTTGGTAAATTTTGATAGATTGGCTACAACTATCATGCGAGAAATAAAGTGTTCAAGTTTTAGTCCACTTTGCTCTAATGTTGTTCTCTAACTCATATGTAAGTTTCTCCTGAGATAGATAAGACCTTGGAATTGCTTCTTGTGGGCTATAATGGTTCAAGTTTCTCCAATTGTAAGAAGATATATATAAGGTTGCCAAAAGTCAATCGAGGAAGGCTCTCCAACATCCAAGAATAACGGTGAATAAAAGAAAACTCTACGGTTTACGGTTTTGGATATTCTTATGTTCATTATCATATATAGACAATTAGATTTGCAATTATGAGTTTTATTGGATTTTCAATGCATTGGCTTTTCCAGTTATCACATGTATGCTTTTAATTCAATTAAAGGACAAACTACTTATTTTAGACCATTATTTTGTCTAATTTTACACAAAATAAAAGTATAACGACGGGCAATTTGCGTGCAACGCATGCACGCCCCACTAGTGTAAGATATAAGATCCACCAAATGACAAACATATATTAATATCAAAAGCGAATTTGTTGATAAATAGATCTAGATTATTCTCTTTTAAATGAATCATACAATTCAAGACTCTCTGTAAGGAACCACTCATTAAATAAAAACTTTTCCCATATATGAATTTATTGTATTAACTTAATTTCTTAACCTTCAGCCCATGCGATCTTAAATTACTAGATCCGCCCCTGATTGCGAGGATAATTAATTAATTTTTCATCAAAATTTAGTAATGTAGAATATTGGCCAAAACAAAAAGATGCAATCCAATATATTGTTATATATTAAGACCAGTAGTCTAGTCATTTAAAAATATATATATCATGCCATTAAAATATCAATATGTACTTATGTGGAAATATCATTATATTTGTGGTGGTACAATTGAAACATGAAATTTCGTTCAATTGGCATTATATGAAAATATCATAAATATGCTATAATTTGTGAAGGATTTGATAAGCCCAGATAAAGAGTTGAAAATTCTTGTATAGATTGTCAGTATAGATAAAGAAAATACGCGTTTTACTTTTTCCTTGATTGAGGTTTTGCCCCACTAAGTTTTCCTAGCAAGATTTTTAACCACACAACTTTAACAGCGTATCAAAGAATAACGTATTTTTTTTGTTCACTTTGATTTTTTTCCCATATGGTTTTTTTCATGTTAGGTCTTGAAGAGCATTCAAGATTTGGTAAAATGATTCAATATAAGAGGACTATTATTGAATGAATTCAGGGGAGTGGTTGTACTTTTTTTCTTTTGACTAGTTTTTATTCCATTCGGTTTTTCTGGCAAGGTTTTAATGAAGCCACATCTTGGACGCTCCAAATTTATTCAAAGTCAATTGCACTCCTTTTTCCTTAGTTGGTAGTTTTTTTCTCCCATTGGGTTTTTCTCCAAACAAGGTTTTTAAAAAGACAATTGTCTTATAGATTAGTCATTCAAGGTGAGTGTTGTTAATTATTTATTGATATTGTGAATGACTAGGGTGGGCACAATTTCTGAAAACCAACCCAACCCTAAAACCAACCCATCATGGGTTGGGTCGGTTTGGTTTCCTAAGCTAATGGTTTGGGCTGGTTTTTAGTTTAATGGTTTTAGCCACTTGTTGGGCTGGGTTGGTGTGGTTTGACTAAATCCACTTAAGAACCAACTCAACTCATTTCCCCCAATCTGACAGAATATTAGTTTACGATTTCTCTCTCCTTCTCTAGTCTATCATCATGAGAATCTAAGATCTGCAATTTCAGAGCTTTATTTCTAGCAACAATGTAGTACTCAAGCAGCCATCGAGCCAACTATCGTTCTTCCCTGCAATGTAAGCAAGACAAACATGTGCTTGCACTCTTATGTATTTGCCGTTGCTTGGCGGAAGCTGGTGTGGATAATGCCAGTGGTTTAGGAGATGAATCATACTTTAGCTTGGTGTTCGCCGATGATCTCTACAATCCCATTGCCACTTTAACTTTTTCGGCAACCATGGTTGCACCTTGAATTTTTAGAATCAACTTCTTATATCCTATTTCTGTCTCTCTATTTCGATCTCTCTCTCCCAAGTAGTTCAGTGTCGGGTTTCGGAGAAGACAAAAGTGTGGGGGTGGGGTTAGAGCCAAGACCGGGTAGATGGTTTGAGTTGAGAAATTCAGAGTCACCAAATTCGAGGAACGGTCTACTTTTCTAGGATCCATTTTGATAAAAAACAATAATATGTTTAAAACAAAGGAAGATAAAACCCAACCCAAACCACCCCAACCCGACTTGAACCGGTTTGGGTTGGTTTGGTTATTTAGCATCTCAACCCAAATAAAAATGGGTTAAGTTGGTTTTGAGCCAAAACCAACCCAACCCAACTTATTGCCCAGCCCTATGAATGACTAATGTACTTAAAAACTCTAGACTTGTACCTATAAATAGGGGCATTTGGTTCTTGTAAAGTGATACACAATTCATGAGTTTTCTCTCTATTCTCTTTGTTTTCTCTTTATTTTTCTATTTTTTCTTCTAATTTATAACATAAATAAAATATTTATGGAAAATATAAAAATAATTACAAACGACCTTTTTTTATTTTTTATTTTTTTAACAAAAAGCTGCAAAGGTCACTACCTATAGGAACTTATCATATTTAAGAATCCATACGTATGAATTGGGATAGGCACATCCATTTTAACTCTACAAATAAATCGGAACTTTTTAATCAAAATAAAGAAAGATCTTTCTTTCACGATAGAGATCAAATTATTTTCTTCTAAAAACTGTTAAAGAAATGAGATTCATGTTTGCAAAAATGACTCGCTTCCATTTTGAAAATTTAGAATGGATTAAATCAATGAATTAGAATGAATCAACTGATTAATGGGTCTATATTTTTTAGACTAGGGTTAACGGATACCTTAATTTCTATCATAATTCTATGGATTCCATAGCCAATAAATTATCTAATTCCTTTACAGTATATAGTTCTCAACAACAAAATTCCGATCTCCCCTCTATTATATCAAAAAGTTACAAAAAACAATCTTCTTATGGTGTATCTACAATTTACATTACATAATTTAATTTAAAAATTAAAGTTTTACACTTTGCGCGTTGTATTTAATTTAATTTAATGGAAACAAAATAAAACTCGGGCCTAGAAAAAAAAATAGAAAAAGATTACAAAAAAAGGTGACAATATTGACACTACAACTTTTACTAACTGCATTAGATTTTTTAAAGTACAATTACAATTTGCATCATGGCAAATGAAGTGTATATAGATATATATCCTTCTGGAACGCAGCGCATAGAAATCAGTAATACAAATCCCTAACTACAAGAAATCAAACTCCTATACAGAAGACTATAAACTACATGTAAAATGTAGACAAACCCCCACATGAGGAGAATCAAACCTGAGACCTCTACGTCCAGGGTCTCAATCTTAGCCCCTTAACCAAATGAGCTAAGGCCTCATTGGCACTAACTGCATTAGATTTTATTTATATTTTATATCCCATGTTTTTAATAATTTTTATATCAATGCTCATGATAGTTTCTTTATGCAAGCTTTTTCAAAAAACTCTCTAAGATCGGAAGAGCACACGTCTGAGCAAGCAATAAACATAAAATTACAGCTATATATCATTATGATTTTAAATCTATTAATATAATTTTTTGGGCAGAAATTATTTAAGAACGAGAGGAGCTAATTAATGAATTTTTGAGGAAAAAATTGTTACAAAAAAATGTTAGGGATACAAATTTCTCAATAAATAAAGATTAGGGAAAGATAATAAAGATGTGGTGCATTTATCAAAAAAACGTGGTGTCAATATATTTTCCCTTAAACTTTATTATATAAATTGAATGGATTAAACACCCTTTAATTTAGATTAACAATTCATACCCTAAATATTGTCTTATGTAACACTTTACTAGATACTAACTGCTTAGTGTCTTGTTAAAATTTTAATTACTACAACGTCTCTCCTCAGTTTTATAGCCATATTTATTTCTCACAAAAATTAAGAAACTTATTATTAGAAAAGTAAATTCTACAAATGATTGTTCCAATATATCCTCAATAAGATATTCAAATAAATATATTAAATAAGGTTATTTTGGTAGAAAAGACAAAAAATAACTTTTCAAATTAGAAAGAGCACTATATATTTGGGACATGAGGCCAAGGTTTAGGGGGAATTTACAAAACTCTGAGGGGACCACCCATAAGAGTGTGGGTCTCAAAGAGGACAAAATCATCGTTATCATCTCAAGAAGACACTTAGAGATCGAAATTGAAATTGCTAATATGACCAAGAAAAGAAAACACTGAGCAATCTATTGATCAAAGTACCAAATGACATGACATAGATTGGGATAAAGAATGCAAATTTCAACACTTTTCTCATTCTTCCCTACCCCGTTGCCCAGCCTCAATCATTTGAGAATAATTTTTTCCGATCTAACTTTTTTCCTCCAACATTTATCTTACTCTTACAGCCAAACTCAGCGGGTCAGGTGGGTAAAATTTCTAAAGAACCAATGATTGATTCTATTAATATACTAATATAGTTATAAGATGTAAGAAACCATCTGTGGTTTCATTAGTGGCTTCATTAGATCGGCTTCAGAAATCACAAGGACTCGTCGGGTGGGTGTCATTGTTCAAGCTTCTCTTTGATTCCATAGATCACCGATTGAGGTAGTAGGGTCTTAAGGGGGTAGGGATGATGCATCCCACATCTGTTCTTGAGGGCATCTTGGTCCAGTTTATAAGGCAGGGGTCAAATTCCCCTTACGAGAGCGCTTTTGAGTGGAGTTAGAGTTCCTCGTCTAGCAAATAAAAGAAAAAAAATGTAATGTTCAAAGAATAAAAAAAAAAAAAATAAATAAAAGAGTTGGAATATACAAAATCCATAAGTTGTGGACCTCCTGTGCAAAAGTAAATAAAACAAATAAAAGAGTTGGAATATTACAAATTTCATAAGTTGTGGACTTCCCGTGCAAAAGTTTCCAACAGTTTATGAGTCGCTGGGGTTTTATGTTCTCCGCTTCTCCTTGTTCATCTGAAGGCCGCTCTGTGTCGCGAGTATGAGTTCCCCAAAGCTCAAACCCGATGCTTCCGAAGAGGGAAAATCTTCCCTCAATACAAAAGACTATTTCGATGTCTATGGCCCAGAGGTTAGGAATTGTTTTCTGTCTCTAGATTTTTATGTATTATTTTTTTTATTTGGTTGTTACTACATGTCATTCCACCCTATTGGTTGTTAAGAAACAATCTAATTATTGTTCTGTGCATTTATGTATTTTAGATTAGAGTCAGCATTCAAGATTCTTAATTTTCTGTGTATAAAGTTTTGTAGATAGCTACTTAAACTAAGTATTTTCTTGAATAGTTGCCCCCCCAAGAAAAAAAGAGAGAGAGAGAGAGAGAGGAAAAAAAGGGGTATTTTCTTGAATAATTGCTTATCTGGTTTTCGGCATTTACTTAGGTTAGGCTAAAAAGATGATAATGTTACTCTCTTTTATCCTATCTTGTTTGATTAAACAAAATGGCTGTGTGACGCTCTTCCGATCTGTAAACGTGCCAGTTATGTTTCTTTGAGATGTTTATTCAAATAACTGGAGCTTATGGCATTAGATCTTTCTTTTCATCACATATTCTCATTCTTTTTGATTTGTTTAATTCCATTGTTGTGGTTGGTTATTCAAGTAATGATTATAAACACTTATGTTAGACTGATGAATTGGAATGTTTAATGATTGGGATAAATTGCACCTCTAAATTAGCAACATATGTTGGTGGATGAGATCTGTCTTGTATCACCATCTTTTAATTCATTGCGGGAATCTGATGTCGGGTGTGTCATGCGGGCAAGAGCTGATATCAGTTTTAAGCAGCCTGAAGCCAACACAACCCTGAATCTGCATGTACGTTTTTGAGCTTTAATATCATGAATTTCTGTAGCTTGCAATCAGGTTTTACTAAAACTGGAATAGAGCATCTTATCGAGTGATCCAACATGCTGCCACAGGATGTCCAAGGACTTATTACCTGGGTGCTTGGTGAAGGTTTCATGCCGTCATGGGTTTTTATTAAAGTAAGGACTGATTTCTTTACCTTATTTGTTTCTAAACTATTCTTTTCTTTATCATCGTATTACTTTTATACATAAGTTTACAAGTTATGACGCGACCTCTTTATTTATCAATGTTATTGGAAAATAAGACCTGGAAAAATAAACATTTTGTTGCTTTATAGGAAAATACGCAATAAGCCATAACAAAATTTTCTTCTGATATGCAGAACAAGCCCCTGATCTCAAAGGTGGTTATGCTTTATATCCCTGGCCTTGATGCCGCATTGTATTTGTCACAATCTAAAGTGCTAAACAATTTTAGAGAATGTTGTGGTATTCCAAGAGCAGTTTTAGCTTTCAGGTTTGCGACCAGTATACTACCTATCTGCAGATCTGAACTGATGATGTCCCTTTTGTCTATCATCTAAATCATGGTAAATTATGGTTCCCTTTTTTTTTTTCTTTGTGCTAGCTGTGTATCAGATGGAATGCAGACTGTAGATGCCCTTCTTACGTGTAGAGTTAAAAGAAAAAGGGATGAAGGAGAACTTAGTCAGAAGAAAACTTTCCAGTACTCTGCTGAAGGTTTGTAGTATTCAAAGATACCACTTACGTAGAAGTTGCCACTGAAACCTAGTCCAAACATGCATGATTCAGATTCCTATCTATCTTAAATGCGCATATATTACAGTTTTCATGAAGTAGAACACAGAAAAGAAATTTAAAAAAAAAATAAAATAAAAAAAAAAAGAGCAAAATGATAGAAGTAAATATTTCAATCTGAGCTCTTTATCAAATACATACTGCCAGACTGCAATTTATGTTGCTCATTGTTCTGGCTATATACTTTGACTGATGTTGTGTCTGGATAGACTATTAACAATTTCCCTTTATGAAACTGTTCATCACAAAGGAACTTCTGATGGCTCCAGCAGTTCATCCTTTGTTGAGCTAAAGAAAAACTTGCCATTTCCAGTTACTTACTATACGCTTACTGCTACGGAATTAGAAGATAACGGATACTGTAATCAACCAGGTGTTTTGATATATCAAATTATTGTCTTTATTTCTTTGTTTTAATTACCTTTTCCGTATAACGCCTAGGATTAAATAATTCCTCACGTTTTCTGATATAATGCAGACTTTTTGTCAACACTTACATCTCCTTCTGGAACTCTTCTGTATGAGATTTTGGCACTTGATTGTGAGATGGTACTTATCTAGATGTTAATCCTAATTTTGTGTGGTAGAACTCTTGAAATGCTGCTATAGAAATGCTCTTAATTTGCCGTGCAGTAAAAATGCCTCCGAACTCAGTTGACCTTTCACTTTGATTCAGTGCCCATGAGATTTTTTTTATATGCTCATTCATTGTGTTTGGGAAATGGCATGTCAATGTTTCATTGTCTTGTTACATTTCTTTTGATATAGAATACTCTCTTATCTGATTCATTAGTATTTTCATTTTCATTTTTATTATCTTCCATGTTTGATGTTTTATTATATTTCTCATGTAATAGAATAGTCTCTTATCCAATTCATCAATATTTTCGTTTTGATTGTGTGCGAGAGAATTTCAGGCAACGTCACATTGTAATGAAGCAAATTCATTACTGGATGGCATTGTTTCATCCAACTCATCATAACACTTGTCATTTCAATGTCCATTGTGTTCCTGCATTCTACTTTGCCATTACTGACAGTTGTACGTGGGAAAGTCAGGCGTCGTTAATCTGAAAGAGGGTTGTCCCTGTTTAATATTCTTTTATGGCCATATGGTTGGACCACCCTTATAATTTTGGTTCTCCATAGTTTTGTGATAAAGCTTGATTTTGATGCCTTCTTTTCTTTTGAAAGAGGATTAGAGGAAATATCTTAATGACATTGTAGTTATCTTCAGGGCTTTAGGAAACATCTCATAACTCCTGTAGCACATTTATACATTTCCATCCTTTCAAATTGCAGTGGATCCTTCTTTGCTGTCATTTTTATTAATCAGAAATCCTAAATGCTCACTAGTTTATTGTTTTTTATCGGAAGAGCGTCGTGTAACTTATGAATTGACAAGAGCTTAATATTCCCTCCTCCAAGCTGCAGTAGCAGAAAAGTAACTGAAGTACTTAATTACTTATGTTATTTAACACACTCCTTAAGAAGATTTCTCGCTCCAAAAAGCTGCTGGGATGATTACTTTACAGAAGTTCTGTTTTAAGTACGTATCCGTTGTGGTATAATTTCTGTTTTCTGTGAATTTGGCATTTTATTGAATACTACAAGCATTGAAATTATTTTATTCTTTTATTGCTCTTCGAAGTTTTTCTGGTTGAAAGCAAAGTGATATCAAAGAAATGCAGCTTATACTTTACACTGTAGACTGCTTTTTTACGTTGTTGTAATTCTGGGGCTAATTGTTTTTCTATGTTTTGTTGAATTTTTCGTACCAGTGTATAACAAAAGAGGGTTTTGAGCTTACCAGAGTTACACTGGTTGATTATAAAGGAGAGGTAGACTTTATATTGCTTCTTTTTGCTTTCTTCTTGATTAACTAGTATATCTATCTTTTGTTTCTTGCTTGCTTGCACGTTCAGTTACTGCAGCTGTCACGTACTTGATTTTAGGAAAACTATATGGATAAGTAAATCAATGTTTCTAATCTAATTTCTGATCTCACTTGTCATCGCTTCATTAACTCTGTCAATTCAGGAGCAAACATTTAAGGGTATTTTGAAGCCATCCTTCTGTAATTTGTCTTGCTATATTATTTGAATTATTTTTGTGCATGCTCATGTCTTTTGCTTTTGATAAAATAATCATAATTGTTAGTGGTTTTCGTAGTTGTCATATAATATATCTGAGCACTATGAAGTTGGCAATATGCATTTTGCTCTTTTAAGTTGACCATGAAAAAGTTATGCTATAGACCATATTGATATACACTATGTGTTTGTATATGTATGTGGTATACCTGCTTCCTTTTTGGACATGCTTGATGATCATGCCTTCTACTTTTGAATGGGGAAATTATGTTCTTGTTGCACTCTGGTTTATGAGCTTTACCACGTACATTTAGATTAATTCTATCAATTTTTTGTAGGTAGTGTTAGACAGACTTGTCAAACCAGCAAATGCAATTGTTGACTACAACACAAGGTACTTCTTATGAATCTCTATGTAAGGCATCTGGTATATCCTCAAATGATGTTTTTAGGATGTCTAGTTCAGATTTTCTTTAAACTGCTCTCGCATGCTTATGGACATGTTATGCATTTCTCTGATCGTGGAACAAGTGAGCCATTTCAGGAAACTTTTGTATTAATTGTCAAAATAAGATTTATAGTGTTTCTTCCCTGTCCCAGAAAATCCTTGATCAAACACTTGATGTGAATTTGCATAAGAGCTTGTTTGATCCCATTTATTTGGGGAATTTATAATGAGGAGAGAGGTAGAATGTGCATTGGAAATGTAAAAAGGTGTGAAATATGTGGTTGTAATTGAACAGTTGTCAAATCAAATGTCAAATCAGTGGTAAGTAAATTTATAAATTGGGATAATTAAGGGGATGAAACAAGCTCTAAGCCTGCTTTTTGTCTCCTGAAATGTTTGCGCCAACCTGAGTAGAAAAATGACATTATGGCATATAACTCAAAATTGTGGCCTTAGAGCCCCCTTGGGAGGTTCATTGTCTATTTCTTGTGTTCTGGTTAAGGAATAAGAACTAAAGATCTTTTAACAAAAAATTAAAGTTTAGCTACAATTATTGCAGCCTAATCCACGAGTAACTCTGAGTCAGCCACCGAAATTCTATACTTGCAATTCCATTCAATCCAATTAACCAAAAATCTACTGTAATGTCTAATGGAATTAATTCTTTTGTAACTGGTCAAATTTTTGTTAAAAATTTTAATCTGTTCCTTATAGGAGATGATTCTGGGGTTTATTCTAGTTGCAACTAGCTCTGGATCAAATGGAGGAAACCCAGTGAGTTGAGACTGTTCTTGGTTTCAGTTCATTTCTAGTGCTCAAGCAATGACTGGGTCTGCTCTCTGTACTTTAAGCTGTTTACGGTGAACACATTGCTATTGTTGATGAAAGTTTCTTTAGGTTTATGGAGGACGTGTCGTAACAATCCAAGTTGCTGCTTTATTACCTCATCCTCATTTTGTGGTCTTATCTTGATTTCTTGTTTTATCTTCTTTGTACTGTGGCTTGAAATCCATCAATAACCTATATAGCTCAGTTACATTCAGCTCATCACATTTTGCCCTCTCATGGTTTGGGAGTGTTGGACCACAATTCACATGCCCATAGGCCCAAAATTAAGATTTAATGGAATTGAAAGGGCTAATCCGGTTTTTCAGAGTCTGAGTAGTTTAATACCATCAGATCTATTTTGTGCGTTCTTGTAAACAATAGCTTCACACTGTTATGTAAAATCGAATGTTATATGATTAAGCTATATGTATGATTAAGCTTTAAACAAAAAAAGAAAAAAAAGAATGGAAAAAAGAAAAAAATCCAAATTAATTATAGTTACTTTCCAATAGATAGCTTAAGGGCATGAAGAGTTCAGAAGTTAATTTTGTCGGGAGTGGAAGGTTTAACAACTGGGTTTTTCTTCTCTTTCTTTCTTTTATTTATTTATTTATTTTTGTGTGGGGTGGGGGGACGTAAGTTGTTTCTGAATTTTGATACTTTTCTGGTGTTATTTGTTACAGAGTTGGGTCGCTATTAGTTCCTTTTGTTCCTTCTTCTAGAAAATTGTGCTAGGGTGGAAAATTCATGTCATCTTAGGATGTTTGTAGGTACAGTGGAATAACGCCTGATATGTTGGATGGTGTCACCACAACTCTTGAAGCCATTCAGGTTTGTTATAAGGGCCACCTTTCGCCTTTAATTGTTATTAATTAATTTAAAGATCTTATGCTTCTTTGGCAAGGTTTAGACGGTGTTTGATTCTCATTATCAATTCACATTATAATTTCACCTCCCACTAATTTGACCACTGATTTGACATCTGTTTATTTATAACCACAGGTTTTAAACTTCCATTAAATCTACACCACTCATTTCACCTCATTACAATTTCTCATTATAATCCAATCTAAATAATGAGAATCAAACAGCCACTTAATTAATGTTACTTTTTTTTTTGCAATCAAGCAAATATTTACTTCCTAAAACCACAAGTTATGTCAGTAATAACAAAATAGATTACCTTCCTTTATTATTATTATTATTATTATTATTATTATTATTATTATTATTTTTTTTTTTTTTTTTTTTTGGTGGGTGGGTT
>CAVNYN010269419.1:0-23867 GCA_963692815.1 Nyctanthes arbor-tristis
TGCAATACATAAAGACAACCATGCATGGTAACACTATGTTTCCAATGGCATATATTGCATATCAAATCTTATTAACTCTACCTGTTACAGTTACCTCAGCAGAAAGAAGTTTCTCCAAACTCAAGTTGCTCAAGACGTATCTCCGTTCAACCATGTCACAAGAAAGACTAAATGGTTTGGCCTTACTATCTATTGAGAAAGAAATGGTTGAAAAATTAGATTGTGAACATTTAATTAGTATTTTTGCCTCTAAAACTGCAAGACGTGTTGTCTTTAGGTAATTCAATGTATGTTATATATATTTTGGTAATTTTTGATATGTTGTAAATATTGTGTTCCAAATGACATATATTGCATACTAAATCTTGTTAATTTAGGAAGAGTTGTTAAAGGTTACGATAAAAAAATAAAAGAATATAGTACCAAAAAAAATTTTTTCGAGGGCGCTGCCCCCGAACCCCCATGCAGGGGGCTCCGCCCCCTTCCAACCCCCGGTTATTACTTGTTATAAGGGTCTATTTTTTTAAATTCGTCTGGAGCCCCAATAACAACAGAACTGGCCCTGGATAACATATTTCTAAGGAAATAGCCGAACTGATTCGAGATAACAGACCACATACTCATCATATGGTTATATGTTTAGTTGACCAATTGATCCATTATTTAGATCTTGTCTCAATGAGTTTTCTTGAATCATAATAGGTTTGTTAAATTTGTAATAATTTTGAATCGTATCGGTGGAAGGTAGTGTGAATCCGGTTCAATGGATCGGATTAAAAATCGCAAGATACTGAACTATATATTTACACATAATTCATTATCAGATAGTAGTGTTCTAAAAAGTGTAAGGTGTGGAAAAGCATCGACTCGAAGCTTCAAACATTGTAAGTATAAGTGTGCATAAGCGGCGCCTAGGCGTTAAAAAACGTTTTTCATTTTTTTTATTTTTTATTTTTAGAATCAATATAAAAACTATTAGGTAATTGAAATTAATGTATTCCAATTATGTACAAAGACATAAATTGTAAATATATCAATTTAATAAATAACTTTTACTTCAATTTCATAATACAATATTTGTATTTTTCTCACATAAGTCATTATTCACTTCTATTTTTCAATATTTGGTTTCTCCTTTATTCTTTTATTTCTTATATGGTAAATCAAACTTTCGGGATATTTTAGATATTAATATTAACCTTTTAATTTGAGATTAATTTTAATTAGATCTCAAATACTAAAAATAAAAGAGAAAAAAAGAAAAAATTTTAAAAAATGTAGCTTAATTCACGCTAAACACGCTTTTTCCACGCCTAAGCCCGTCTAATTGTGTTTAATTTTGATTAATTGGTCAACGCTTTGAGTTGACCCGCTTTTTTCACGCTTTTTGCCAAAGCGAGGCGTTTTGCCCTTACTTCACACCTAGGCAACGTCTATGCGTGCTTTTTAGAACACCGCAAGATAGTCTTTAATGATAAATTTACTGACCATAACTAAAGGAATGAACTACTTTATAATGATAAATTTACCGACCGTGACTGAAGGAATGAACTACTTTATAAATAGTTATTCTCAATTTGCTTGCAATATGTAAATGGTAAGCATAATAATAACATTCATTAGCGATTAATTTTTTCATAAAAAATCTGAGATTAAAATATGATGGACTTTTCATTACTAAAATATGCATAAGTTATGTAATGATAAATAGTACTCCCTCCGTCCCATAAAAATAGGCCTAGTTTTTATTTTTATTTGTCTCATATTATAGTCTATTTATATAAATGAAGTTGAACAATTAATTTCTTTTCTAAATATGCCCTTGGTCTAACTATTAATAAATTTGCAATGCATTAATGACTATGTTAACTAAATAAAAAGTGATTCCATATTGAACAGAGTATATTAGGGAAGTAAGTGGAAATTTTGTATTTTCAGTCACATTAATTCATATTTCTTAATCTACGCAAAAGATTGATATCGACATATTTTCATGGGACAGAGGGAGTAGTAAATCTTATAATCGCGAAGAGCCTAAAAACTTTACTTTTCTATAATGTTTTGTTGTCTCCTCAACTTCCAGTTTTGAAATACTCCTCGTGTCTAGTATTTTATTTTATTTTATTTTTGTATTAAATGGTATTCAATTGCAAAACATTATATGTGGAAACAATTGTTATCCCACGAAATTTCTTGCTAAAACTTTTTCCCTTATTAAATACAACTTATGATTCTCTTTTCAGGTTTTAGTGGGTTTTTTAGTATAAGATTGGTAAGATAAAAGAATATGGTTTAGCCAAGATAATGAAGTGTTCACTTTTTCCGACAATTTTTAAAGAATTAATATTTAGATTAATAATATCTCGAGAGCCCAAATGACATCATAGGAACACCAAATACGTGCAACGCAAGTGTCGCATATTATTTTTAGAAAAGTAGAGAATAATTTGAGTAGATAGATCCTAAAAATTGTTCGGACCGTTACGGTCTAGCAATGGAATCGTAAATTTCTAAAATTTTAAGACATAATTATAGGATCAGATCGCTGGATTATTTGAGAAACGTAAAATGGTAGAATTGTAATGTCCAACTTGAGAAATTAACAACCATGATCATATATTAATATACTCGTTCATACTGATGAACACGACCGTCCTTTACAAAATATTGTGTTGCACTAGTTTGAAAATTATTGGCTTTTAGTGTTATCTATTAAGTATCAACCCTATTTTTTCAAGAGGATAATGATATGTGTCCATTTCATCCCGTGTCCACCCAACACCCGCCTTATTAAATTCCTTATATATCGCATAGTACTTTTCAAGATATGTAGCATTATATAGTCCTTATACATTAAAAATGAGTGGATGTGTAGCATAGTCCTTTTCAAAATATGTTGTTCTAATCACGTACCTTAAAAAATGTTTTTTCTTTTTTCAATTTTTTTTGCATCACTTTGGTCGAATTAAAGTTGTTCTTTATAACAACCCGTGTAAATTAAAAAAAAAAAAGAAAAAAGAAAAGAAAAGAAAAATGGATTTCCTAGATCCGTCACATAGCAGACTGCATATTTTATAAAAAAAAATTTATCATGATTGTGGACACACTACTAGAAAATGTAAGATTAGCAACAAAATTTTAGTAACAGAACCTATTTCATTATTATTAGTAACAGAATAGTAACAGAGCGCGAGTTGCCACGGAATTAGTAACGGAATCATTTTGTTACTACTTTTTCGTTACTAATCCGTTACTGAATAGTAACGGAAAAAATTTGTTACTTTTAGGAACAGAATAGTAACGTATTAGTAACGGAACGCGTATAGCCACGGAATGAGTAACGGAATCACTTATGATGCTAATTTTTCGTTACCAATCTGTTACTAAATAATAACAGAAACAATTTATTACAATCAGTAATGAATTACTAACAATTTCCTAACGCATATGGTTGGGAAAAATTACGAGAACATACTTTATAAATTATAGGACAACATATTAACAAAGATATATAGTAGCCTGGTGGTTGAGACTTTACTCGCCAATTACAAAGACTAGATTTCGAATCCTCATAAGAGCAATAGGGGGAATTATTTTCTTTCAAAATTCTAGTCCACGATTAGTAACGGAATTAGCAATAAAAGTTTGCTGTTAATTAGTAATGTTTTTATCCGTTGGTAATTTAGTAACGACTTTCTATGTTACTAATTTGGTAACGAAAAACTAAATCTGTATCAAAATTAGCCACTATGGAACTAGAAAGAGATTTAGCATCAGAACATTGCCGTTACTAACAATCCATTAGTCACAAATTGACCCATTTAGCAACGGAAATTTCCGTTGCCAATCTTACATTTTCTCGTAGTGACATTTTCAATGGTTTGATTCTTGTCACATATACTTAGTTGACATTTAGAAAATGATGATCTAAATGTGGATAACCAAAATTTGTGACAAGCTGTCCATGTTCTAGAATACAATTATAGAAAGCAAATATTTAGGAAATACTTTGGGCTGATTTGTCAATGTCTTGGTTCTGTGGGATTCCTAATGTGTACACTTATTTTATTTATCATCAAAAGACATTCGTGTTTATACATCTTTGATTTTTTTTTTACTTATATCCTCAACATTAATTAATGTATGTTAATACAACAAAAAGTTAGGGTTGAATTCTCAACTTTTGAAAGTCACGTTTTTTACCTGTCGGCTCATACTATGATGTGTCAATCGGGTGACATTTTGCTAGGGAGAGAGAAAGAGAGTAGGGAGCACGTCGCACATGTATGTTTTTTCTTGGCTTGATGACACATTCGACCTCAAATCACCTTAAAATTTGGTGTATCATTAAAATTTATTTTAATACTTTTTGGGTCACTTCCAAAAATATATCCACTCAGATAAAACATAAGCAGCCATATTTTTCCAAAAAATATTTACAATAATTAAACTTGTTTGATGCAGATTCAAACACATTTTAGTGGATTTTAATCAACTGGGGGAAAAAAGAAAGAAAAGAAAATGAGGGCTATTATGAGTGCCTACTGAACGCATTTACGTTGGCGAAGAACCACACCAGATCTTTCCTGTACGGCAGGTACGACCTCCGCCGATCGCCACCGTTCCTAGCGTATGGCACCGCCACCGTCACCTTTCCACGACCAGCCACCGGGGATTCAGCACCCTTCCTATTCTTCTCATTTTCTTTTTGTTTGCTCGGAGTTACAAAGACTAAAGTGTCCTGATCGCCATCGCTGCGACTCCGGTGCAAAAGGTCTTTAAACGTGCATCTCTTAGCTATAGACCCGGTGGAGATGCTCTTCTTACACAGCACCTCCGCCGCCGCCTCTGACAACTTTGGCCTCCACATGCAGTACGTCTCCGATGGAACTCCATCGAGATCCTCTTCCCCATCCTCGTCCGACGTTTCACTCTCAGCAAAAAACTTCCCCAAAGGGAGCCTAATCGGTGCCTTGGACGAGGAATCCGCACTCCCATTCTCATTTCTGATCAATGAATCTCTATTCAGAATGGGGAAAACCGGAAGGATCTGACCGTTATAGAAGATTTCATCCGCCGGAGAAGAAAACTCAGAATCCTCCGCCACAATAGCGAACTCAAAATCCTCATCATCATCAATCTCACTTTTCTCTACACTTTTCGAATCTTCTTCATCTTCATCTCCATCTTCCGATCCTAACAGAATTCCTTCCCTTTTCTGATAAAACTCTTCATAGAACTCCTCTTCTCCGAATTCTTCAGCGACCCGAGATGCGATCTCTACGAGCTTGCAATTCGAGTAGCTATTGAAGCTCGGGGAGACCGATGCTACTTGCCCTGTCTGCATCAACTCTAATCCTAATAACCGAAAGCTCAATAATTTCAAACTATTTCTTCCCGAAATCTCAATTTGTATTGCTCTGTTTCTATATGGAGAGTTGAGAGAATTATATAGGCGTGAATGGATGGGGAAAATAGAGCATAATAATAATTTGAAAAAAGAAAAGGAAAAAGGAAAAAACGCGCCACTAGAGTTTTGATCGGATGCGGCGGGTGCAGGGTGGATTTGTTGTACGCGTTGAAAAACGGCGGAGTCAGACTTCAAATTGTTGACTTTTGATTTGTCACAAGACTCAAGATTCATTATTATTGAATTTCAAAAAAAAAAAAAAAGTTTCGTTATTATTGGTACAACTTGTATCATTGTCGTTTGTAATAACTTGGGAGAAAAGAATAAAGGGAAAATAAGAGGTACATTTCCTTGGTTAATACGTAAAGGATTGAAATTTCTGTTGGGTAAGGGATGACGTTCTAATAGGATTAGTTAGTATATTATCTTAAAAAAGGTAATAATATTATTAAAATGTTTAAAAACCTTTCTGAAGATTTGTAACGAAAACTCCCACCCCACGTGGCCGGTATCGATGCACTTTGCATATTTCAAATCCACATGACATGTGTTTATACGGGCCACATGGGATGATGTTTTCAAACGATATATAAAATTTTTTTGATAATAATATATGTTAACATGCGTCCTAAAAATACGTAGAAGCAAAAATCTGCTTGCTAGTCGCAATCAATTGGGGGGAGACAAAAAATGTATTGTGTATTGTCAAAATATTTTTCTCACAATCCGAACAATTTGTAACTCAAAGAAAATATTCAAAGAAAAAAAATTGTATCTAGAATATTTGTTTTTCTAGAATTTGTTTCAATTGACACATATGTTCAGCTATATATAGTTGAATAAGACTTGGAACCAAATGATTATTAATTGTATTATTATAGAATTAGTCAAATTGCTTCCTAGTTTAGGTAAGAAATTAAGGCTAAACTTCTAGTTTGATAGTTTAATTACACATTGAACTTTGTATATTACATATATATATATATATAAATATTTCAATTAAGTTGAAGGCAAAAATTGAATTGAGGAGATCCTGAACCTCTGCTTAATCTTTGTACTAAATAAACAAATTTAATTTTTATACATCTTAACTTTGGTACGCCATAATTTTCTATGAAGCCAACGCGGATTTCATTTATAGAGTTAGCATGCTTACATGACAACATTTAATTTGATGGAAAAATGATGAGTGGAGAAAAGTGATGAACACACAGGCTCAATAACAGAGCCCACGTTGACACTATAAAAAAAGTTTTAGTACATCCCAAATTCCCAATCATCTTTGTAAGGATCAGAATGCGGAATATATTGTTCTAATATTTCTTTCTACAATATCTAATAGCACATAATGCTAATTTTTTAATTTAACATGTATCTATACATTTAAAAGTAACTTTTAAAAAATCCTACTAGGATAATTATACCAAGTCATCACGCATTGCTATAGTTTAGTTGGCTAAACTGCTTATTACTCTACCGACCAAAAGAACAAGTAAAACTAGATAATTAATTATTATTATTATTATTATTATTAAGGGATAATGTTTTAAATCTAATTATTGTATTATTTATTTGTTGGATTAGATACTCATCCATTTCCCTTTTTCTTTTTTCCCTTTCTTTTTCTAAAGCATGTCCCCTAAAGTTGTATATCCGGACACTTTTTTTTCTTTACTTAGGCTATATTTTCATTTCTTTAAAAAGAGCTGATATACTAACATGTCAAAAATATTTTGGAGTGACAGTTAACGATTTCTAGACAACAAATTTCGACTTCCACATATAACGTGTATTCTTATGGTGTCCCCTTGTTAGAACCTCACCAACATTAATCCCTATAAATAGGATAATTAAGTTGGCCTAATTTTTGCTTCACAAATAAATATACACTCATAAATTTTGAGTGTGATAATTATATTATAATTAAGCAAACAAAATGATGAATTAGTAGTTAGAATTTCAAGGTTTAATGTTGCCATTAATGAAGTAATCTTTGTATGGAAGTAAAGGGGAAACTGGAGTGTTATTCGAGTGTTGTCTGCAGGCCTTATTAATTTCATAATTTTAACTCATCAATTACTCTATAAAAGATAGTCATTTTCTCTTTTCTTCTAAGCCTTACTTAAAAATCATGTTACGCACACACAGATTAATTAGACCTTTTAGAAGCCACTCCCTCTGATCTTCCAGTCTTGAGGTCGAGGGGGTGGAATCCGGCTGGATATAAGTTCGATTCTTCGATGAATTATAATTCATAAAGACTCAGCTCTCAAGTAACAGGTTCTGTAACAGAAATAAATACCAATAAAAAAGATTGATGCTACAACTGCATATGCTTTCCATTAGAAACCTCAATAAATGGATCCAACAATTCAAAGATTGAAGCAAAACAAAACAGTATGTTAGTAGCATTCTTGTTATGCATCTGTTAGGTTATGCCTGTCGAAGAGACATCATCAATTCCTGCAAGCCCGGGTTTTCCCTTCGAGGTTGTACTTAGGCAAGAAGCTGCGTGGAGGTATTTTCATCTGCCAATACCAAAAAATGATGTGCCGTTAGAAGTTAGTACAGTGAACCTAAGCAAAAAATTCATGGAGAGAACAGCCACTACACCGGAAAACATTAGAAACAGAATCTGAGAAAGAGCAAACTCAAACATCTTTATCGCACACAAGGATATATTGAGTGCAAAGCTAATGTACTGTACAGGAATATCAGTACAAGGTTTTGACCTTGGTCTTTTTTCGTTAGTCGTTCTGGAAGGTGACGGCATTCAAGATTCAGGAAGCTTGTTAGAGGACGAACATGATCAATCCCATTTTTAGAATTTTTCTATTTTTAGTCCAACCGTCATTGATATATTAAAATACTACTTTCTGTTTTGAAGAAAATAGCCACATCGTGTTAAACGAAGTCACCAAAAAAATGCACCACCGCACAAAAGAAATTTCTATATGATTAATATGACTACAAATTTGAGGAGCTCAACCAAATGATATGAGATGCTAAAAGAAATTGAGATCAAGTTTTAGTGGATAAGAAATGGATTGAGATAGCAAATTTTAACTCCCCAAAAGAATTGAATGAATTAGTTTTACCAATCTTAATTTGTGACTACCATATTACCACCACAATTTTACAGGAAAACTTGAATTCGTACGCTGCAAGGGTTAAATCCAATCATCCCCGTTATATTCTATAATTAAGTATCACCATAATCATCCAATTTTATCACAGCTATCAAATGTGTAATTTAGTGTAACCATGATCGAGGACCATTAAAGCAAGATTATTGGGAGAAAAAAATCAAGGAGCAAACTGAAACATGGGTGGGATATGGATTCTGAACAATATATCAAGAGTTTGCTATATGAGTTAAAAAAACCCGCTCAACAGGAATGAAAATTCTCACTGATATTAAGCGGTCATTCCTTTTTTTTTTTTTTTTTTAAGTGATCATTCTTTTTCACAGCTGGTAATTTATCTTGGTTTCGCTATGAGCAATCTATTATTCCCTGCCTTGAGGGATGTTGATCTGAGATAACACAAGTTCCACAAAATCCCTAAGTACCAAGTTTTTCCTCACTCAAGCGATTACCCTGAATTGTATCCCCAACAGGAAGTTGATATAAATATTCAGTTTTACAGTCCAATCCTGTTGATGGTAGAAGGCACCAAAACTTAATGACCCCAACAGTGAAATATGCCAAAAGAAATTATGGGAATAGAAAATAATCTAGAAAAGTACAAAGACTCTAGCATGGTAAACATTGATTGTCTAAACACTTACCATCTTTAGCAGTCATGACTCGAAGTAAAAGCCGGATTAACCTAATCCACACTACATGATTTCCTTCCCTATGTTTCATCTGATAAATATCAATTAATTTACAAGAAATGGCATCCTTTATGGTAAAGGCTCCCGCTAAGCGGCAAGAACCATTGTGGGATCATACCATGCTATAGCAGCAAATTCAGACAGAATCAGAACACACACACACACACACACATATATGTACCCATGGAAGCACAATACAAACTCTCCTCTTAACATACAGCAAACTCAACAAATTTACTTGTTATAATTTCAATTCAAGAACAGAGATGCCAACAAGCTTCTTGTATGGTAGAGAAAGCCAAAGGCAATTAGAAAATCCGAAAGAGAGATGAGATTTAGGTGCTTCAGTAAGAAGTACCTTGTCCATATGAGACTTTACAACAGCAAGCAACACTCTGTCTCCTGCAATATTTCTCAGTCGTTCAATCAATTCATGCCGCGTCATCTTCTTCTCCTGCAGTTAAAGATTAAGGGGTAAGCAATTTTTAACTACATTGATGAGATATTATGACCTATTTTACAAGATTAGATTATAAAAACATACTTTATGATCAGCGTAATGCTTGGTTATCGTTTTGATGGCATCAGGAGGCAAGAGCTTTGTGAGTGCTTTTATGAGATCTGCAAAAGGAATGAAAGCCGAACTTGGTCTTCTCAGAGGACTAGAAGTCCTTTGATGCCCTGAAAGCACCTCACCTTCTGAATTATTTGAAATTCTGAAACTAAGCAAGTATTCCGGCAAGATATGAGTATTCATGTGCGTACTCCAAACAATGTACTTTCTTGGAGATGTTAGATTGTCATCTCCAGAATCAAATTCCTCAGAGCTAGGATTACACTGCCCTGAATCGGGACGAACAATCTCTGTCCTTCCCAACAGAACGCGACAAAGTAACACATGCCTTAGTCCATCCTCATCAGGAACAGAGGATTGCAAACTGTTACACACAAAAATCACATTAGAGATAAGAACTAAACCTCAATAGAACACTCTAATTAAGCTAAACCAAATGAATAATAATGGATTAATGGAGTTCTAGATAACATCACCTTCCAATAGGGTGATCAGCAGAAGAAAGACAAATGCCTTGACTATGTATTCCTTTCATTGCAGTGTGACCAAAACCATGGGAAAGAATGTCAATTAGCTCCTTCTTGGAAGCGCCATACCAAGCATATTTCCCGTTAGGGCCGCCCCTAAATCTCTGCTCCATTGCTCTTACATATATACAGAAGGTCTGAAACTTCGCTTGACTCATGATGCCAGAATAAACCCTCCTATGCATCGCCTCGACTTCAGCACGCAACCCACAAGAACTCAAACTAGAAACGAACTTATTCTTGATTATGCCATAGGTCTTATCCTCCTCGTGAATTCTGATCAAGCCATTCTTGAATACACGTTCTTCTTGCCGATTTTCAGTGCCAGAAACCGCGCTTTCACAATCAGAAACCAAAGAACCCTGCGTGTAATTATCTTCAACTGTAGCCCGGGAACCAGGATTTTCAGCATGCATACTGCACGGACGTTCATCGAACAGATTAAGGGTCTTGAACTGGGTTGAATGTCCAAACCCCATTGTATATCCCTCAATTGATCCCATCGAGAATTTAATGAAACCTTGGGACAAAGGTTAACTTGGTCTACAATCCAGAAAACCAGCCGGGAAGAAAACCAGAGTACCGCTTTATGAACACAGTAAAAGATTGGTTCTTGAATTTGCAGTAAAACCAAAACAGAGATATTGGGATTTGAAAATTAAACCCAGCACCCAAGAAAAGTAATCATGTTCATTGTTTAGGCTATTTGGTTAAAGAAGAACAAAGAAATAACTATGCGAATGAGAAAAATGAATACCCAGAAACAAGCAGGGAAACAAGAAGCAATTACAAATTGTCAAACTGTAGGATTGAAATGAACCAAAATCAAGAAACCAAGAAGCACATTCTTGAATAAAAAACCCAGAAAAGATGAACAAGAAGAATCAGTCAGAAGTAAAAAAAAGAACCTGAAACCATTCCCAGAAAGTAAATTGATTTATATAATGTGTGCTTGCCGACTCCTAATCGAATTAGTAATACAGAAAGGAGAGATTCAAGTATATTGCCAGATTCATGTGGTTTCTTGGAGAAGAGGGATTTTAGAAGGAAGTGGAAAATTTGGAAACGAGAAAACTACTGGATATAGAAGCGACCGCCACACGCATTTTGGCAACTTGTTTGTTTATGCTAATTTTTTTGTGGGCGGTGCGCCATCTTAACCGTGTGCCGGTGGGCACCCTCTGTTTCTTGAGCCGTCCGTTTAGTCATTTCATTTCATTTATTTGTTTATTTTTTTTACTTTCTTCATTAAGAAACAAATCGGAATTAGCTTTTTATTTTTATTTTTCCTCTTTCTTCTTTTGGGTTGGTTAGTTAGAGACAGCCCGCACTCTAGATGAGGTTCGGCGATTTGAATGGGGATGAGTTTACAATTTTACCCTTTGACATTATATTTATTTTCATTAATTGATACAGGCTATTTATGTTTGTTTGCACCACAAGCAAATACTTTTTGTCAATTAACTTATTATTATTACTTGGTTTCTTTTCCACTATTTTTGTACTGGAGTTACTGTGTTCTTTTTTTTTTTTTTTGACAACGGAGTTACTGTGTTTTTGCATTATTAGAATTTTAAATCTAAAATAAATAAGCATATTAATATTCAAGACAACGAAAATTTTAGATTGAAAATGGTCTCTTCGAACAAAATATCATATAATTATTTAGAGAGAAAATTTAACAATGCGAATTCAAAAGAGTGTACTTTCATTTAAGTGAGCATAATAAGTTGTGGTTTGTTATCCTTTTCCCCTCTCTTCTCCCTTAGAATTTGTGACCTTTCGCTTCAGTAAAGTTGAAGTTCCTCTCAAATATATATTCTTTAAGTTAACAACAACAATTATAATGTAAATATAAAAATAAATATAGATACAATTTATTAGGTAACTTTAGATAGAATATATATCTCCCTTAATAGCCTCACAATCGTTGCCTATGGTACTTAAGCATTTGTAATCACTAAAAAGCTCCACCTCAAATTAGGCCATTGTTTATGTGCACCAATTATTCAAGAAAAGCTTGTATAATAATCAAAATACTATGGTATAAGCTCTTAACTTCTATTAGCGCTTGTTCAATTTAATCTGTTTTTTGAGAAGTAATTTTTTTTAGAGTTATGCTACATTCCATTGTCGAATCACTTGCTCGATTACTTGTCATTAAATAATTATTTAATACATTAGCAAAAACACCCTTACATTTAATTGAAACACATGGGCAAAAAAACACACACATCCCCACTAAGTTATTAAACAAGTAAATCAATAAGGAAGACTAGCATTTTCCATTTTTTTTAAGAGAAGATTTGTAGTGAGATAAAAAATACTTTTTTAAGTAAAAAAATATATATGATAAAATATAACTCTTAAACGAAATTAGAATAAAGAAGTTAATGTTGGAGATGGTAGTGGGCTAGATGAAATGAAAATTTTGACCATTAACCCTGATAGGACAATTCTAAGAAAGTGGGCATGTGCATCCATTTTTGTTGGGAGTTACATTAATTGCTAATTATTTGCATTTTAGTTATATAAATATAATAAACTGCTTTGGGACACCAAAACTTATGTGATCTAATGACATTTTAGTTAAGTACCAAATCCTTGATCAAGAGTTTGATTCCCTTCCCCTACAATCCTATTGTAATATAATATATAAAAAAAAAATCCCCTTTGGGACAAGGAAGAGAAAGATTTAAACAATATTGTTACAAGTTGAAATTTGTAATAGATTGTAGTATTATTTCTCTCCTGAAACACTTTATTCTACTTCTATACTAGAAATCCTAGTATCATTTGTAATAGAATCCATTTTTTTTTTCGCCAGCAAGTTGAAGAAGCTTGTAGGGGAAAAGGAAAATTGCTCTTACCATCTATAAAGAAATATTTGCTAGTGACTCATCAAAGATTCTAAGGAGAAATTAGTTTTGTACATGCAAATGATTTTTATTGGGTTGATTTCACAGATGGTCCCTAACCTTTTTGCTTTCTATCAATTGGGTCTTTAACCTTTTTTTCAATTGACGTAGGTCCTAAATTTTTCATAAATTTACTCATAAGGTCCTTTATGACAATTCACTCATAAGATCCCTTTTTTGGCTGCTGAGTGGCATTCCGGACAGTAAAGAGGGATTCTCCTCCTTGATTTTGGTTACCGGAAATGGTTTACTATCGTTCCTAACAACAAGGGGATCCTTCCCCCTATTTTTTTCTTTTTTATTTTTATATGATTTTCTTATTTTTTAAAATATTTTTTTATTTAAACAACTAAGGGTAGAAAGGTAATTTTGTGAGGAATTTAACAAAATTATTGACGGAATCATCAACATGGACCTTTTGTGTATATTTATGAAAGGTCAGAGACTCAACACGATGAAAAAAATGATTAGGGACCCAGGTGATACAAAGTGTAAAAGTTGGGGATGATATGCGAAATTTACTCATTCTTTTATATCTCATTAATTGTTTGAAAATACTTTTAATATATAGGTCGTTGACGTTGAGTAATAATAAATTTATTAATTAGGGAGCATATATGAACATGAATAATGAAAAATATAATCTAGACGTCAAATGATATATATGTTATGCACTCACACGTTATACAAGCGATGTGAGATCTAAGATCAGAGTATGGAACACCACAAACGCAGTACCACATTATCTATATTGCAACAAGAGTATACTTTTTTTTGACAAAAACAAAACGCATGCACACGACACAAAAACACCACACGCTATCTAACAAAACTATAAATAATTTTGTTAGACATGTAATGATATATATACCACACACTCACACGTTATATAAGTGATGTCGCGTTTAATAAATTTATCATAATTTTGTTAGATAATGTGTGGTGTCTCTCTGTGTGTGCATTGTATTTCTGTCAAGAAAAAAAAAACCACGGGGTATTTGAGATGAACGAAAATGGGTTCTTTTTTGGGGGACAGAGGGAGTATTATTCTAGTTCTAGGAATAAATAAACGATATTTTTAGTCCATTTTTCAGGGATAAGAAAGAAACATAAAAAGATAAAAATTGGGGCCGGCTTGAATTTTGCACTGTGCAGACGGGACAATAGAAGACTGCATAAAGAAGGCATCCGCCCGCTTGATTTCCTGAGAGAGTAAAAAATATAAATGAAATATTCAACCCAATATCAGCAGAAGAGCGTCGAAAAGTTCTAGTTCATTTGCTACTTTCTTGAATTATAGGAATTCTGATTCAGGAAAGGCGTAAATGTTACAGAATTCTAGATATTTCTGATTTTCAATGGCTGGATTGGAAGAATTAAAGAAGAAACTCGTTCCTTTATTTGATGCAGAAAAGGGTTTTCCATCAGGGTCTACAATTGACCCGTCTGATTCCTACATGGTATATTCTATAATTAGACTCTATTTTTGACTGTTCTTTTTTGTTTGAATTTAACAGCAGGTGTTTGATTTTTGGTGGAATCTTTTATGAATTCATTGAAAGCAGTTATCCGATGGTGGAACCGTGAATTTGCTGAGCAAATCTTACAATGTGTATAATATCAACGAGCTTGGCTTGCAAAAGTGCAGTTCATCATCTGCATTCTCTGAGGATGATACTGAAAAAACGTACAGGTGTGCTTCTCATGAGATGAGGATTTTCGGGTCCATAGGTAGTGGTGCAAGTAGTGTTGTTCAGCGGGCTATTCACATTCCCAACCACAGAATTATTGCCATCAAGAAGATTAATATTTTTGAAAAGGTTCGTATTTTGTGTATCTGTACATGCATGCCATTGATTTAATGGGGCGTTGCTTGTAATTCTTTTCTACTGGGTTGCTTTTCTTCTTTGCTATCTAATATTGATGTCTCAAGATTGGAAATTTTAACTGCTGATGATTGACCTAAACTTTTATAATGCAGCAATCAGCTATTGGAATGTTTGAGTATGAATAATTGAATATGTTACTGAAGACGGGATTTTGACTTTGTTTAAATCTGATAAATTTTCTATGGATAATCTCAAAAGTCCCCCATAGATTATGGGACAGAAGATCATAGGATATGAAGAATGGTAGTCCAGAGTATAATTGCTGGTGTAATTTGGCAATGAGATAAGGAACTAGGAGCAGATGCTAAGTTCTAATATATTGCACAGAAATTAGTCAATAAATTACAATATCTCTATTAAGGATTCCACAATTACTTTGAGATTTTCATCTGCTAGTGTCAAGACAAAATATTACAAAGCTCTCCTCATGCTTAATACAAGAGAAAGATAAAGATAAATGCCAACATGTGATTCAAGGTATTTCGTTCTTCAACTGTATTATCATGGATACAATTATAATGAGATAGAACAAGAGGTGGGGATTTAATGGGTTTCTAGAATGTATATTTGTAATTGAATATTTATCAAATCAAGTGGTAGGTAAAATTGTAATATGGAAATGAAACATGAGAATCATAACCCTAAGCATCCCAAATAAAGCGAACCTAATTTCCTTATTGTTGCAGGGGCTAAATGCTAAGATTTCTCCATTCATAGCCTTTGGTATTCAAAATTCTAAACGACTCTTAAGATTTGCATGTGTCAGTTTAGTGGTGTTGTTTATAAACATAACAGAAATGAATAGTGTATAAGGTATAGTAATCATGGGCAAAATATGTGGATGAAATTAAATGGTAGTCCAACTTTTTATGTATTAAAACACAAACTGGAAGCAGACATCCCTAAATGGCTAAATTGTAGTGGGCAAAATGCACTGGAGAAAGATACTTATATGGCAATGATATCTTTTGTATTCAAAAAATGATTCAAGCAATTGAGTACGGTTTGACAGAGAAGTAGAGGAACCTGATTATGAATTTTATCAGGAGAAAAGGCTGCAACTTCTTACTGAAATACGGACATTGTGTGAGGCACCATGTTATCAAGGTTTGGTGGAATTTTATGGAGCTTTTTATACTCCAGAGTCTGGGCAGATAAGTATAGCTTTAGAGTACATGGATGGGGGGTCTCTAGCAGATATTATTCGTTTCCGCAAGTGTATACCGGAGCCAGTTCTTTCTGCTATGGTGCAGAAGCTATTGCAAGTAAAGTGCTTTATCAAGTTTCAGTTCTATATTCTGAAAATAAATTTGTTTCAGCTGTTTGTGTTTATTTGACAGTCTTCCGTTTTATTGCAAAGGGGCTGAGTTACTTGCACGGAGTCAGACATTTAGTACACAGGGATATAAAACCTGCAAATTTGCTTGTGAATCTCAAGGGTGAGTCTAAGATTACAGATTTTGGTATAAGTGCTGGCTTAGAGAATTCTATGGCTATGGTATGTAATTGTTCTCTATTCCCTCCTTTATCACAATCAGAGAGTGCTCTCATTGAAATGATAATTTATGTTGTTTTTCAAACTTATATGGTTGTCTTTTCACCAGTGTGCAACTTTTGTTGGAACTGTTACGTACATGTCACCTGAGAGAATCCGAAATGAAAGTTACTCATATGCTGCTGATATTTGGAGCCTCGGACTAGCACTTTTTGAGTGTGGTACTGGTGAATTTCCATACACTGCTAGTGAAGGACCTGTTAATCTTATGCTGCAGGTAAAAATCCTATATGCATCTGCGAACACATATTCTTTTACTGTCTACTCACCAAGTTTTTATTATTTTTCTTTTCGGAATTATCATTTCTTGCTTTCTAGAATATCTTCCACTTCAGATCGTGGTTGGCGGTATTTATTCTTCATTGTGCTAATATTTCATGTTTGTCGTCTTTCCTTTACTTTTAGTCTTTTATCAATGGTATTGGAGACAATTCAGATGTTTATGCAGTCTATTAAAAAAGATACAGTATATGTCTTAAACCTTTTGTGAGAATCATGTTCCTGATTAGCAGTAAGAAAGTTGTGTGCCTGTTTGATGAACCATTGGGAAGTTCTTTCTCTTTAAGGCATTTCATTTGAATATCAAACATTGATATGGGATACTTTTAATCTGTGATGACAGATCCTTGATGATCCGTCTCCGTCCCTGTCAAGGCAGAAATTTTCTCCTGAGTTCTGTTCATTTGAGATCCTTGCCTCCAGAAAGCTCCAGATTCAAGGCCAACAGCTGAGCAGGTGAGTAACAGGTAGATTCTGGATTCATGTGCTGCTCAAGGTGAAAAATTAGTGAGATAATAGAACAATGCCTTGAATTAGATTTATGTCAGGGGTACTGCTTCTGTTGAAACAGATCGGAAGAGCGTCGTGTAGGGATCCCAGTATGAGTTTGGTTATATTCAATTTTTGCTGGGTGAGTGTACATCTACTTAGTTTAAGTGTAAGATAAGAACTTTTGCTCTTGTGCTACTTTAATGATGTTTGTCAGAATCAGTCACTCACGTACGGGCATTAGGTCCAACTTGGATTCGTAAAGTGTATATTGGTAGAAATTAGAGTTTCAACAGCAAAGCGGATAGCAGGAGATGTTATGAGTGGCCTTTCCGATGTAAGAAATGATTAGAAGAACTGAAACATCTGTAGACAGCTAATTTATGCTTAATGCAATGTGGTTGCTGTCAAATCGTCGTCCAGATGTTGTCTGACGCGGATATGGTCGATGAGAGGAGGCAAAGTACAGTTGCATGCATGGGAGATTGCTAGTTTAGTTATATTAAGCAATCTAGACTTCTTTTCCTCCTTTTTTTTTTTTTGGGGGGGGGGGGGTGAGGGAGGGTTGAGGACTTTGGTGCATTTTGTTGCATGAAACTTTGTGTTTTAAGAGGTTTGAGATAATTGGCGTTCAAATGAAGGTTTAAGAGGCTCGAACTGATTTTTCCTGTGGAAAGTTGTCTATGAAATTGTTCTTACAAACAATAGAACAGCACACAGCGGATAAGACAGACCTTCATATGATTTTCCCCAGTTTAGAATTCAATGGTTGGTGCATACTGCTGAGTTCTTTATTTAGCACATACACACAAATATTTTTTAAATTGGGTCATTTCATTGAAAATAAAAGAGATTACAAGACTCATGCCCATGGACAAATGGGCCAAACAGACTCAGAGGCCCAACCGGTCGAAACAGAAAAGAAACACATGGGAAGGAAACACAGAGACAAACAAAACAAGAAGGAGACCCATCAAGACCTAAACAGAAACCAACCATCAAACTCAATTTTTAGCACATACATATTATATAATTGTTTGAAGGGCAAGTATCCCATAGGAGATTTCACTAGAAGATACTAATTTATTTTATTTTATATTTGTGCATATGTTACAGCTTCTTTCACACCCCTTTATTACAAAGTATAAGGATGCCGGGGTTGATTTGGGCACCTTTGTCCGAAGTATTTTTGATCCCACACAGAGGATGAAGGATCTGGCTGATGTGAGTTGATATATGTATTTCTAGATTATCCATTTTATTTTGTTAAGCATTGCCCTAGCTACATATCCTCGCAAAAGAAGTAACTTTTCTAGCATGCCTATTATTTTATTGGCATTAACGTAATGATTTTATTGAGGCCATTATGCCGTTTTGACTTGAACAGATGCTGACAATACACTATTACCTACTTTTTGATGGATCTGATGATCTTTGGCCTCATATGAAGACCTTATATGCAGAAGGTGCAGTTTTCAGGTAATAAACTTCTTAGCTTATTTTTATGTAGTCTTTATCTTGTTATAGACAGCAAAAGAAGATGTTGTAATCATCTACGTGTTGGGCATCAACTACCTAAATATTCTTAGAAAAAGAGTGCAAATACTGTATGTATACCACATGAAATATTCATGCAAATTGAGGAATTGAAACTTTTGAATGTGATTTTGTATTTAGTTCCCTATTTTCTTATACAAGCCATGATGATTTCCAGTTTTGGTGGGAAAGAATCTCTTGGCCCAGATGATATATTTACAACACTGTCAAATATCCGGAGGACATTGGCTGGCGAATGGCCTCCAGAAAAGCTTGTGCATGTCGTTGAAAAGCTTCAATGTCGTGCTCAAGGTGAAGACGGAATTGCAATTCGGGTGTCAGGGTCATTCATCGTTGGAAACCAGTTCCTGATATGTGGAGATGGCATACAAGTGGAGGGCTTGCCAAATTTTAGAGACCTGTCAGTGGATATACCTAGCAAGCGAGTGGGAACGTTTCAAGAGCAGTTCCTTTTAGAACCAGGCAACCTAATTGGCCGCTACTTCATAACCAGACAAGAGCTTTACATTGTTCAATGACATATTAAACAGCAAACTAGTTCCCACTGTCAGGTAATTTCTTCTAAATTATTTCTATTTTAGAATTACAAAACTGTTCTCGTCTCAATATTTTTTTCTGTAGGATATAACTTTTAGTGTTTCCTGCACGTCACTGGCGATCTTTTTTTTTTTTTTTTTTTCCTTTTCGGTAGAGGTAAATATATAAACTGATCAAAATCGTGGAGAACAACTACTCCGGGCATACCCGGGTGTACATGTCACTGGCGATCTTTTCGTTATCTGTATTTGGGTTCATAATCATGCCAATTATTTTATTTTATTTTATTTTTTTCAAGGATCAAAATCATTTGTGATATTTCATACTTATTTGGGATTCATAGATCTTCTGTTGTCTTCAGGATATTATGTCTGAATAATGGTTCGGCATCAGATTGATAGCTGCTGTGTCTAGGGTCCGGTCCTAAAGCTGGAAAAAGTTTTTTTATTTGTACAATATTTAGTTTGTTGTATCATAAGTGAAACGATTTTGACTAAGCATTGGGCAAAGACCTTTTACCTCATAATTGTACAGTGTTTGGACATAATTTTGTTCAATTCTGTCGCCACTCCATTTGCTTCTTTGGGGAAAAAATGTTAACCATGCAGTTACAAGGTGGTTGGATTCTTGGTGTCAGCATAGTCACAGTCCTTGGATTCAACTCATTTTCATTATCGTTCATATTAAGTAGCAAAGTCACCAAACTCTTTCAGGAAATGGTTCGATTCAAGTTGTCATGGAGTCAAATATGATGGCTTTAAATACAAATTAGAGAACAACTAATCAAACCGTGTATAACATTTAACCCAGTTTATAGACAGATCAAGCTTGATGAACAGAATTATCAAGGCAATTGATCAAATTAAGCTTTTCATTCAACAGTTCAAGCGAAGTCCAAGATCTGATATGACATTTACAAGGGACTGATATGCATTCCGTGTTCCCTTGAGAACAAAAGCATTATCCAAGACATGGGATGTAGCATACAAAATGCTATAAGCTACAGCATACAAAATGCTATAACAGGTAAACATAAGCTAATATCAAAGCCTGAATAAGAACGACATTAGAAAGGGAGGAAGGGAAAGAAACACGAGCTTTCTACTAACTACCGACTAGGAAAATAGATCAAGCATTTGAAAAGGGCAACCGATAAAACTCTGCCAACTTCTGAACAGTTCCATCTTCATTCACGCTTTCAATCAGCTTATACTTCCTATAGTTTGCTTTTAATGTTTCAGCCTGTTGTTTTCCCAGTTTTTCTTCCTCTGAGAGTTGATGCTACATTAAGAAAATATGACATGTTATGATCTGCAATATGTATTGAGAAATTGACGAAAAGTGTAACACCAACACATATCAAGGAAAACTGAGTTTACCTTGAGCAAAAAAGAAGCTTCTGCAGAATGTTTTTTTACAGCTTGCTTTATTTTCTTGGCTGCCTCAAAATCAGGATCATTAGGTTCCAACCAACGGCACAGTATTCTCCTCCCTGGTTTTCTGGGGCGATCGTCAAACATCTCCATTACAGCAGGACGTGTTCTGACAGGCCTTGGCATTCCTGATATCATGAATGGGCGTTTTTCAGAAATTATGTCTTGTGCTTGGTTTGAGTTTTCCATCTCCACCAGAGCAGCTTGTGGCATGTCTTTTGGCAGAATATAGGTAGGGATGAACTGAACACCAGTCACATTACCGAACTGATCGAAAGCAGCTTTCACCACAGCTTCAGTAACCAGTGGTGATAAGTTGTCAACATATATAGTCCTCTTTACCTTCTCTTGAAATGCAGCATAATCTTCATTTGAAGAGTCCATGACCAGTGAAAGAGTTCCCTAACAGTAATTAGAAAAAGAGCAAATGAAAACCCAAATTTTCAGGTTTCAATATATTATTTATAAACTCAATACAGAATAAGCTCCTCAGACCAATGTCATTTCCCTGACAGTAATAAGAATTGGCTCCAACATTCAAAATGGATTTGAGCTCTTGAAGTATGAAAGAAGAGTTCAATTTGGAGTTGTAACTCTTGAATGGATAAACATTATCCTTTTACAAAGAAGTAAGAAGAATTCAATTTGAATTTGAACTCATTCTAGCTTGTTAAAACTAAGCATTAGTTGTCAATGAAGATGAAGAATTCAATTTGGATTTGAAGTCCAAGCTAGCTAGTGACAACTAAATGCTAGTTGTTAATGACAGTGGAAATCTCTGTAAATAGAAAACTTTGAGCATCGCAAAAACTTTAAACTTCACCAAGAAGGGAGAAAATATAAGCCTAGCATTCAAGTGGTCTTTGAAATTTACCCCCTCATTCATATAGATGGGGGTAGGGTGGATCTTGAAAGATGTAAAAGATCTTGATTTCCCAACATGCACAAAGTGTTTTTCATGATTACTCAAGGCCGTTTCTGTCCTAAGGCTGAAATATTTATTTTCAAATTCAAAATCATGACATTATTAACAATGGAGTATTCCAAATGACCTGTTGCTCAAAATTGAATCGCCAAGAGTTCATATAGTTCCCTCCCTTCATTTAACCATAGAACCAGAAGAGAACATGGCAATTGGCAAACTGAATTCTTGGCTTCAAACTTCAATTCCAGAAAACTGGTCAATTTTTGGAAACATAGACCCCAAACTTCATTATCAATGCTAAACTTTGATAATTACAAGAACAGAAATAGTCATAAATTATTCTTTCACCACATATAACCTTTCTTTCCCAAATCTCAGTCCAACAAGCATCTCATAATACGCCTAAAGATCCAAAAACCACAAGCAGTCGTGAGTTTTTTTTTGGGGGGGGGTGGTGGCCTAAGCATGTTTCTAAACTAAAACTTTATAATGGCATTGATCTAAAACTTATATGGCGATATTTAACGGTAAGAGTTTAAAAATATAAATGTAATAGCCTTGAACCACACAGGTGAGCAGCTCAAAAGTGTTGCCCACTCCACCGGCATGTGGGGCCAACCCCCATGTAACAGGCGTCAGGTCAGGTGAGCAGAATTGGTAACAGTCTTATATGAATTCAAATAATGATTTTATTATGCTTAACAACTGATTTTTTCTCCTCCATCAACTAATATTTTACAAAACATACATGAGCTTTTTGAACACTTTTGCCTAAAATATATATACTTAAAACTTTTGACCTCGATCTTTTGTCTCGGGGCTCTTTTGTCGGGATTTAGTTGGGGAAAGCCTATGTTCAGGCCCCAATGCCGAAAACAGCACCAAATGGGGGCGAAAACAGCACCAAATGGGGGCGAAAACAGCACCAAACACAATCAACTATCGGACAAATAAATGCACCGGAAATATCCAAAATCCTAAAACTGCACCAAATACAATCAATTTACACATTCTTTTCATTTTTATTTCGAATTCCTGCACTTTTATACACACACATATATATATATACACACACATATTATGCTAGCATTTCAGCATGCGTGTACTCACAAATTTTTAAAGAATAATGCTATTTAATCCCTAAACTCAGAATAAAATAATCAGCAAAAGAATTGCGGCAATGGGAAAATAATACCAAAAAATAGATAATCAGAAATGGCCGAACTGAGCACTCCAATAGACTCCCCAAAGAAATTGAAAGTTTGGGGAGGAAGGGACCAGTACGACTCTTCACTCTATCCGTTCCACAAAATTAGACTCACTGTCTCTACTCTGGACTAATTTTTAAGTATTTACTCTCTAAAAAATGATATAAAATTAGATGTATGGTGTCATGAATGAATGAGGTCACACACTTACTTAGAGGCTAGAGCATCTTCAATGTATGTAAAGTTAAAGTGAAATGTCTTTAGTGTATATGTGTCAAAAAATATTGACATTATATTTAAAAAATCCTTCAATGCAATAATGTCAACATTGTATATATGACAAATTATGATTAGGTATTTTGAAAAAATAGAGAGAGAGATTTTTTTTATTCGATAAATTAACAAAAATTCTAGAGAGACATGGAAAATAGACATTATTAGGTGACATTCTTATATGGCACACTTATATTAGATGATGAAAAAGTAGCTATGTAATCATCACCCAATGAATGTGTGCCACATAAAAATGTCACTTCTACATGTCTCCATAAAATTGCTCATAAATTAGAATAAGCATCATCAATTACATCATGGGTAAGAAACGGATAAACCCATGTAGGGGCTTGGGCAAAAAAAACAAAGACTAGTGAACTCACTAACTCAGAGAGCTAAAGTATGCTCAACCTTATAAACTTTCCTACTAGTGTGTAACACCCCCTAAAATTAAG
>CAVNYN010269420.1:0-100277 GCA_963692815.1 Nyctanthes arbor-tristis
TCACCCAATGAATGTGTGCCACATAAAAATGTCACTTCTACATGTCTCCATAAAATTGCTCATAAATTAGAATAAGCATCATCAATTACATCATGGGTAAGAAACGGATAAACCCATGTAGGGGCTTGGGCAAAAAAAACAAAGACTAGTGAACTCACTAACTCAGAGAGCTAAAGTATGCTCAACCTTATAAACTTTCCTACTAGTGTGTAACACCCCCTAAAATTAAGGCATTGTTTCAAGAACTCTTTGTAATGATGGATGATTGATCCAAATTCTATATTGTCCTCATCTCTGTTTAATGCATCAACCACTTTCTTTGAGTCCATATCAATGTAACATTAGTGATACCCATAGTAAGCAAACATTTCAGTGTCACGAAGCCCCATTCCTTCAGCCACATTAACTTGAAACCTTGCTTCCATATGATGCGTCCGACACCAATTGAGAGCACCATCATTACCACGCAAAACTGAGTAATTAACCCAAAACCCACTCTACTATCCGCTGCAAAAATGGCTGCGCCGATGTTACATTTCATCCAACCCACCGGCGGTGGAATCCATCTGTGAGAAACCAAATCAGCATTCCTCGCTCTTCCTTGCACCCCTCGTTCTTCCTTGCACCTCCTTCCAGTCATGTAGGAACTGAATACCGTGATTCACAACCACATGAGATGCCACATTCTATCCCAGCCACAATTTCTTGTTCCGATGCTTCCATA
This sequence comes from Nyctanthes arbor-tristis, assembly GCA_963692815.1. Taxonomy (NCBI): domain Eukaryota; kingdom Viridiplantae; phylum Streptophyta; class Magnoliopsida; order Lamiales; family Oleaceae; genus Nyctanthes; species Nyctanthes arbor-tristis. The sequence continues at coordinate 725 of CAVNYN010269420.1, forward strand.
TCGACCAAGCTATGGAGCTAATCACCCATATATTCTCCAAGTTATTGCCTCTGAGAAGATTGAAGAATCATTCCCTAAAGGTATCAACCTGAATATGTCGCCACTGTAGCTCCATACGTCCCCAACATTTTCTAGCAAATGAGCATTCCACAAGGCAGTGAAGAGTAGTTTCAATTCCAGCTCCACAAAACACACATTCCTCCAATATGTCCACCCCTTCAGCTATAAGAATATGTCGGGTTGGCAAACACTCCCGACAAAGCTTGCCAAAGGAATAATTTAATCTTAGGAGGAAGAGCAAGTTTCCACAACTTCCCCCATAGTCCAAGAATCCGCAAAGAATCAACTTCATTCCTAGCCTCCATTGCAACCCGATACCCCGACTTGACCAAATATTCACCACTTTTACTTAAATGCCGTAAAATCTTGTCCGGCAAGAGGGAATCACCAAGAGGAATACGACTTATTTCATTTGCATCTCTACTAGTGAATAATGCTCTAATAACATCCATATCCCATTCTCTACAGTTCGGTTTAATGAGGCTAGTGACACGAAGGTGTTGCAAGTCTAGATCTCTACTAGTCTCAAATAAACTGATCATCCCCCAAAATCCAAGGGTCGAGCCATATGCTGATACTATGTCCAGTCCCAACTCTCCATCTACAACCCTTCATTAAAATCTCTGTAGAACTCTATATACTACGCCATGTAAAGCTCGGATTGTACCCAACAGTGGATAATAGGAAGTCCCCGTTAGGATAATAACGAGATTTGAAAAACTGAGCAGCTAGAGTGTCTGGCTTAGTAATAAGTTTCCATCCTTGTTCAGCGAGCATTGCCAAGTTGAAAGCATGCAAATTCCAGAAACCAATCCCGCCATGTTCTTGCCTGTCACATAGTTTCTCTCACCTGAGCCTATTGAGACTACGACTACTCTCGGATCGTTTTCCCCACCAATATGAATTCACCATCACTTGAAGCTTTTCACAAAATGTATTCGAAAGAAGGAAAATGGACATACAAATGTATTCGTCATAATTCACTCGTTTTTTTTTTTAAAGGGAATTCACTCATTTTTTTATTTGTCTAAAAAATAGTCATCTTTTTAATTAGAGGAGTTATTATTATTTTTTTTTTGTTTCTAATTAAAAGAGTTATTTTTTTTTGTCTTTTTTAATCAAAATAACCTTATTTAATATGCATTGATTGACAGTTAAGATAACGTTGGTCAATTTCCGAAATATTTCCATTTCATGTCCAAGCAATTGGGTTGGTTAAAAATGTCCAACCACCACACGTGCATATCATTTGTTTGGTGCTGTAACAGTACATTTTCGGTATTTGTACATTTTCAATAGGTTGAGACCTTAAATAAAAGGGGAAATAATATATATATCAATAATAAGAGAAGTTTCTCTGGTATAGTTTTTCATGCCACTATATATATTAATAAGGGTTAATTCCACAAAAGGTCTCCAACCTTTGAGTTAAGAATCAGTTGAGTCCCCAACATTTTTTCGCTCTCCTGAGTCCCTAACATTTCATAAATGCATACGATAGGTCTGTTGCCATCGGAATGCTGCCGTTTCCAGCAGCCAAAATGGTGGGGAGTGAACCCCCTTTCCTCCCTTCCCCTCCCCAATTTGCTGCCGGAAATGGTAGTCAAAAAGGTTGGGGGTGAATCCTCCAATTCCTGCAGCACTTTGACTGTCATTTCTAACAATACTTTGGCTGCCGAAAATGGCAGCAAAGGAAAGGGGGTTTCACCCCCCCCATTTTTGGCCACCAGAAACGGCAGCATTCCGGTGGCCGCTGGAATGCTGCCGTTCCGGCGGCCAATCTTGGGGGGGGGAGGGGAGGGTTTTTTCTTTTTTATTTTTAATTATTTTTAAACTTTTTTTTAAAAAATTAAAAAGTTTAGGGGTATGACGGTCACTTTGTTAAAAAAAAATTAAAGGATTAAAAGAGTTATTTTTTTTTGTCTTTTTTAATCAAAATAACCTTATTTAATATGTTTTTTTGAAGTATTAATTTAATGTGTTTTTTTAACTTGTAGAAAATTTTATTAAAAACTTTCTACCTATGACACCCATAGATACATGTCATGTGGATTTGAAATACACATGATTTTGATTTTGAAATACACGATGCAAGTCACATGGTTGAGAAGTTTTTTAATAAAACTTTCGAGAAGTTTTTAAAAATTCTCTTATTTAATATGTTTAATAATAACTATAATTTTGATTAATTAAGAGTATATTTGAAAAATCATTTATAAAATTTACTTTTCCAATAACTTATTTTAATCATTGTGAAAAAGTAAATAATAACTGGAGTGTAACAATGTATTATTAAATAGGATAAATATAAAAAACAAAAACAAATACATGAAAAAGATTAATACACCTTTTACTAAAGTAGGTGAGCTGTAATTTTAAACAAATAAAAATGAAAAGCGAGATATTGTTGCGGGATGGAGAGGATATATATTCACAGGAACGTGGATGCATTCACTTTTGTTTTGGATAGTCATCTGCATTTAAATGGTCATATTAATAAGAGAAATGCGACTCAGTGTAAAAAAAAAAAGGAATAGAAATGCTACACGTATTGTTTTTTTACCACTAGTATAAATAGACACATATCATCAATCCGTGATTTTTTTTTATATTTGATATTAATGTATGAAATGACTATTTGATATGAATGTATGAAATGACATATTTGACCATGTGTCATAACTGTACAACTAGCGGAAGTGATACTCAAGATTTTTTCTATTGACAGTATCTATGTCGTTTTTGTTAACCACACATTGTAAATGATATCAAAGATAATGTTTGCATTCCGGTTGTTTTGGGGCATCCATATTATCAATCGAGATAGAAATCACTAATACATAAAAGTGTGAATAAGGGAAAAACTTTTGATTTCCATTTTTGTCCTTACATATTTTTCTAATTCCTTATTTGCCCTTAATTAATTAATTAATTAAATTTTTTTTTTGATATTTTTATTAATGATGCATTACTTGGAACTAATTGCATTGGGTGTTATACACCATTAATAGGTTTTGGGTTTATTACATAAATGTAAATTGTAATGAAATGAGGATTAAGATGGTTACTTTCAAGGGAAAAAAATGATTGTGCTATCTTTTCATTATTTAATTCATATTCTAACCTTTTTCATTATGATTCAACTCCAAATAAAAAATAGCATTTTACTTCTTCTTTTGTCAGCATTTAATATAAACAATTTTTGCATCTACATATTTTTAGTTAAAATAAATCAACAGACTTATATTAGAAGTAAATTTATCTTTAAACGAGCAGCATATTTGAATTGAAATTAAGGAGGAAGAACAAAACAAATATAAGTTCACAGAATTGCTCATAAATTAATACTTGACATTGTCATGGAGAATTTATGACATTCTCCATGACAATATCAAATATTTAATGTGTTATATAAACACTTTTTTGACAATTGTCAATTTACTCCGTGACAATTGTCAATTAGAGGAGTTATTATTATTTTTTTTTTTGTTTCTAATTAAAAGAGTTTTTTTTTGGTCTTTTTTAATCAAAATAACCTTATTTAATATGCATTGATTGACAGTTAAGATAACGTTGGTCAATTTCCTAAATATTTCCATTTCACGTCCAAGCAACTGGGTTGGTTAAAAATGTCCAACCACCACACGTGCAAATCATTTGTTTGGTGCTGTAACACCACATTTTCGGTATTTGTACATTTTCAATAGGTTGAGACCTTAAATAAAATGGGAAATAATATATATATTAATAAGAGAAGTTTGTCTGGTATAGTTTTTCCCGCCACTATATATTTTAATAAGGGTTAATTCCACAAAAGGTCACCAACCTTTGAGTTAAGAATCTGTTGGGTCCCCAATCTTTTTTTGCCCTCCTGAGTTTCCAACATTTCATAAATGCACACGATAGGTCTGTTGCCATCGGAATGCTGCCGTTTCCGGTAGCCAAAAAGGTGGGGAGTGAACCCCCTCTCCTCCCATCCCTCCCCAATTTGCTGCCAAAAATGGCAGCCAAAAAGGTTGAGGGGTGAATCCTTCAATTCCGACAGCACTTTGGCTGACATTTTTGGTAATGCTTTGATTGCCGAAAACGGTAGTAAAGGAAAGGGGGTTTTACCACTCATTTTGGCCGCCAGAAACGGCAGCACTCCGGTGGCAGCCGTAATGCTGCCGTTTCGGCGGCCAATCTTGGGAGGGGAGGGGAGGGGAGGGGAGGGTTTTTTCTTTTTTATTTTTTTTATTTTAAAATTTCTTTTAAAAAATTAAAAAATTAAAGGGTATGACGGCACTTTGTTAAAAAAATTAAAGGATTAAAAGAGTTATTTTTTTTTGTCTTTTTTAATCAAAATAACCTTATTTAATATGTTTTTTTGAAGTATTTATTTAATGTGTCTTTTTTAACTTCTAGAAAATTTTATTAAAAACTTTCTACCTATGACACCCATAGATACATGTCATGTGGACTTGAAATATACATGATTTTGATTTTGAAATACACGATGCAAGCCACATGGTTGAGAAGTTTTTTAATAAAACTTTCGAGAAGTTTTTGAAAATTTTCTCTTATTTAATATGTATAATAATAATTATTTTGATTAAATAAGAGTATATTTGAAAAATCATATATAAAATTTACTTTTCAAATTAAAATTTATTTTTTCAATAACTTATTTTAATCATTGTGAAAAAGTAAATAATAACTGGAGTGTAACAATGTATTATTAAATACGATAACTATAAAAAACAAAAAAAAAATACATAAAAAAGATTAATACACCTTTTACTAAAGTAGGTGAGCTGTAATTTTAAACAAATAAAAATGAAAAGCGAGATATTGTTGCGGGATGGAGAGGATATGGTCATATTAATAAGAGAAATGCGACTCAGTGTTAAAAAAAAAAAAAAAAAAAAAAAAAAAAAGAAAGGAATAGAAATGCTACACGTATTGTTTTTTTACCACTAGTATAAATAAACACATATCATCAATCCGTGAATTTTTTTATATTTGATATTAATGTATGAAATGACTATTTGATATTAATGTATGAAATGACATATTTGACCATGTGTCATAACTGTACAACTAGCGGAAGTGATACTCAAGATTTTTTCTATTGACAATATCTATGTCGTTTTTGTTAACCACACATTGTAAATGATATCAAAGATAATATTTGCATTCCTGAAGTTTGGGGCGTCCATATTATCAATTGAGATAGAAATCACTAATACATAAAAGTATGGATAAGGGAAAAACTTTTGATTTCCATTTTTGTCCTTACATATTTTTCTAATTCCTTATTTGCCCTTAATTCATTAATTAATTAATTTTTTTTCGATATTTTTATTAATGATGCATTACTTGGAACTAATTGCATTGGGTGTTATACACCATTAATAGGTTTTGGGTTTATTACATAAATGTAAATTGTAATGAAATGAGGATTAAGATGGTTACTTTCAAGGGAAAAAAATGATTGTGCTATCTTTTCATTATTTAGTTCATATTCTATCCATGATTCAACTCCAAATAAAAAATAGCATTTTACTTCTTCTTTTGTCAGCATTTAATATAAACAATTTTTGCATCTACATATTTATAGTTAAAAATAAATGAACGGATTTATATTAGAAGTACATTTATCTTTAAACGAGCAGCATATTTGAATTGAAATTAAGGAGGAAGAACAAAACAAATATAAGTTCACATAATTTTCCAAGTATTTGGAAACATTTATATATCATAAAAAAGAAAAAAAAGGCTTACGTGTTCAATATTTTTTTAAGTTCTCAAAAGTGAAAAAGACATATATTCTTCTCTTTTCTTATTCAAATTTTACATTTTGGTGATGATTTTTTTTAGGTGGCATTTAGAGTACCCGAAAGCTTGTATAAATGTCCATTCCACGGAAAATATATTTCCATGTTAAATTAATATTTGAGTGGTATCAACAAAAATATAAAATTGCGTGCAAAGCACATACTATATACTAGTGTTATAAAATCATCGAATAGTTCCATTATGAAACATCTTGATAATATGATCTAACAATAAAATAACACACCTCGTATATCTACATAACTCCATCTTACTTTTCCACATCATCAGGTTGGTTCTGTAATGGAACAATTCGATAGTTTTATGACATTTGTACCAACTGAGATTCTCTAAAATACTATGTTATATTTCCAAGCATTTTGGAGCTTTTGTTCTACAGCACTTGAAGGGAAAGACAGACTCCATGGACTAGACACTCAGGTCATAACGCACCTTGGCACAACAAATTTACTTTGAAGTTGGGTTATTTGCTCATTTGCTAGAAACAAATAATCAGTGTTTGTTATTGATAATATATATAATCATTAAGCACAAACTAGTTGATTTAAAGAAATAAACACACTTAAGTTTGAACAAAAGCTGAAACAATGTTGAAGAAACTCGTACTAATAATGACTCAATGTACGTATAATAATGAAATTATGAGAAGTCGAGGACCTCAAAATTTGACATAACTTTCACAAGGGAGTGCAGGCATTTCGAGAATTTGGAACCCTCAATAGTTGATCTTCAAAGAGAAATCAGAAACTATGACTCCATAGTTAATCATCATCCATGCGTACATTATTACGGTGCCTTCTTAACGTGAGCACCTCAAATAAGCCCACGTGAATTCATGTGGTATGTGCACATTAAAAAATGAGAATCGTGGAAACAAGTACTCCTGCCACACTCTATATATACATTAAAAATTTTAGAAAACTTGTGCACCTATTAAACCCATTGATGCAATTATTGCCACTAGTAATAAAAAACTTATATAGCTTTACTTTAACGAGTGTGTTGTTCTATGGCTTATATTCATATTTGAGCTTCAAACATTTAACCTTTGCATGATTGCATTGAGTAAAATGTGTTAACACCTTTATTTAGAAAAAAAATAAAGAGATAAAATAAAGAAAAGGATAAACCAAGACAAGATGATTTTTTTCACACTGAATTTTTTTTTCATTCAATGGCAGCTATATCATTACATTAATAATAATAGTAGTAAAAGTGATTCCCTGTCCAAAATGGCAAGCATATTTCTGAAGAATTAGACAAGACTCATATGAACTAGTTATCTTGTAAAAAAACTTCAGTGTTGTGTGTGTGTGTGTGTGTGTGTGTGATGATTAAATACACATACTAAACTAACACTAGATGCATTAAATATATACAAGGATCCGTTGTAATTACAAACCCAAATATGCACCACAGCCTGATATACAAAATTGCTACCCACCCGCAGTACTTCACGGAATAAAACAGGACAAAATGCCGATACAAAGGAATTAAGCTCATGTATAACGATTGCTGGATTTTCATTGGCCTAGTTTCGGGTATTACAAAAAAAAAAAAAAAAAAAAAAAATTCTTGAGGGGGAGATGTTGAAAGCTGCAAAAGATGATTTAATTATAATTATCACAACCAAGGTCCCCATCCAGGAAACATATGACACAAACGATCGGGATCAATGGCATCTTGTATAAGCTGCTGAACCTACAACATAATGTTAAAAGATAAACGTTTAAAACAATATAAGTGATACACTAAAACACATAATAAAAGCAGTGCAAGGATACGGGAAGCACAGTCAATTTGATGGTTATTTAACCTTGTATTTATTTTATTAATGGATATTAACATAAGATAATTGCTTGTTAGGGCATGTGCAGGTTCAGCTGCCAGCCCAACCACTGAATTCTTCTGAATGAGTATTTTGTTTGTATAGATTGTAGTGGACAGTGCAAAGAATAAGGAGACAAAAATGTAGTTTCTTTTATTTTTATTCTTTCTAAATAGTCAGTATCATTTACCATCTAATCCACCTTACAGAACATGCCATGCATGAACATATTATCAACCTTCATCATACTATAGAGGAGAATCTGAAACTACTATATTAAAAACTTCACGAATAGAAAAGCACTGTAACCTACTTTTGTCCAGCATATACATTGAGTAACTTGCAATGGTTCATATATTTGGGATGGATAATTACAATTCAAGAATAACCAAGATAATCATGAGCAGTATTGCAACAACAGTTGCAAGGTTGTTGCTTTAACAGTCTGAAGCTACTAGTTTCGAGCAGTTAACACTAAAATGTTATATTCAAGATTAAAAGATGCAATATTATTTAAAAAAAACACACACACACACAAAATGTGGAAGTGAATGATGCTCCAGCTGAATATAGTGTTGACGTTCGCTTAAAAGTTACCTGACCATGAACACTTCTCATTTCACCTTCTTCATATCCATCCAGCTTTTGTTTAACCCGCATTAAGGCTCTAGCGGCATCTTTGTTCCCTTCATATTCATCCTCATCAGAGTCTTCCAAGTTTGCATCTAAATCATCATCAATTTCCTTGTAGGAACAGAAATTAAGAGTTTTAAGGAGCAATGTATGGAAGTTGGGAAGCAAAGGCCTACTGAGTCTTGTTAAGCTAAGATAAAATCAAGAGTTACAAGTTGCAAAACAGAGCTCAAATTAACTTCAACGTGAATGTGCAGGGCATGTATTGTGGTGGAGTCCATTAGCAGGAATTGTGAAAACTTAATTATGAAAATGTATAGTTCACATGAAACTTGATTCATTTTTGTGATGGGGGAAATAAAGGATGTGTTTTAACCTTTCTTGAATCATTCAATTATTAAAACTCTTCTGTGGCTCAACACCCCCTTCTGTCGCAATTCAAAATTCTCACAGAAGAATTTGAACAGACACACTTCCTCTTAAATAGCAATGACACAGTTTGGCAACTTCAGTTCTTATCAACCAATAAATACAACAATCAGGATATGGAGAAGAAAGAAGTAAAATTTGTTATTAAACAAGTACAAACGAAATAATCCACTCAAGTTGCCCATGGACACAAATCATGGAATGCTGATATACCTTTTGACGCTGCATAGCCTTCAGAGGTGATAGAGCCCATTTATACAGGGGGTCATGGATGAAAACCTGCACGAAATTTCCATGTCAAGGCAATAATTGAAAGTGCTCTCTTTTCAGCATAGTAACAGCCATATTTATTGACTATTGAGTAGATGTACCTCAACGATTGTAAGCAATGCTTCTTTATTGGTTCGCATGACAGAGAGAGTTTCTTCACAACACCTTCTGAAAACTCCTTGAACGCCAGTCACACCCATACCGTCAATGATGTCCCTTGTCAACCTGAAAGGCACCTGTAAAGTTGTAAAGTATTAGTCAAGCAAAAAATGAATGCGCTTGTGTATAAAAAAACAGTGAAAAACAGTGAAGTTACCCGCTCAGGTGTTTTTAGCATCAAGCCTTGCTCAAATGCAACACCGAGATCTATGTGAACAACTTCTGCAGTGGCTTGATCAATGAGGATATTCATGGAATGCCGATCTCCAAGTCCTACAATGTAACCCACCTAAATAAAATAGAAAAGGATCTTTCAAAAAGCTGACAGATTTAATGCTTTCCTCATGAGGAGAAAAAATAATTCATGTCTTTAACTTCTTTGTTTAATTAAAAGAGAAATATGGAACGGCACTGCTGAATAGAACCCACTCACCATTGAACTAGCAGCCACACTTCTTGTATATGCAAGCCTCTTGTCAAACCAATCAGCAGGATGCGAAAATCTCTCCAAGAAAAAGTAATGCATGACTGGCCTGCATCAGATGTCAAAACACCCAGTTTAGCTTTCATTTCCAGTGCTAGTCTGCTAGATGGTTGTAAGCAGAACTACATGCCTGAAATTCTTGCAGACTTCCTGGAATGCCTTGCGCTTGTCATTTTCCTATAAAAGCAAAAAGGGAACATTAATTAACAGGTTTTCTCAGGAAAAATAGGCAGGCATGTTTCCTGATTGCAGTATAAAAATTTTAGTCTCTGCTGCATGGTTGAGTGCATCTTTTCTGCAGCTGAAAAGTTCAATAATTAATAGTTCAAGTAAACAAAACTAGAGTTGTTTAAGTACTGGTTATAAAACTTCATGCCTTGAAAGTTTATTTCTTAGTTGTTTTGCCACAGTTCTATACGAACAATCTATGTGCATTCACTCTAGTGTGGTTCAGTACACATGAGACCTTCACTTCTCAAAGAAAAGGAATAAGAACTCAAAGGTAAAAGCAAATAGCTAAAAAAAATAACACTTGCCATGTGCTGCCGGCATTTGAGAAATGGCCAATCTCCTATTCCATAGCGTCCATGGGCACCTCCATTTCTGGAGCTGTAGTCAGTAAGTAGAACATATTCAACAAACAAGTATCATAATGCATTAGAACACTGTTATCCCACTTCAAAAGATAATTACACTGACCTTCCAATAAGATATTCTCCAAGTGGAACAGTTCCATTGACCCATTCAAGAACACCAGCACTAGGGGTAAAGGGAACAACCTGTTTTGTTAACAGAAATTAAATTAATTTTTTGTTCTTATCTGATCAGAATTTGTGGCTACAGAAACAAACAATTAGAAATTATAAAGAAAAAGATGCAAAAATTTATTTTACAAAATTACAACATACAAAGAGCTCCGATCTCTTTTAGGTCTATGGACAATAAAATAAGGAATTTTCCCATATAGCCATCTGTAACCATCTGATGCAATTTGCAATGATATGGTCCGCTTTGGGCCTAGCCAGTACAGTTTTGTTCTCGGATTTTCACCCAAAATGCCTCGTGTCAGTTGGAGTGTCTCTCTTAGCTTATAAACTAGTATCATTTTCTCTACCCAAGTAATGTGAGATGGAAGCTATCACAATCACCCACCTAAAGGGGCCCAAAGTCCCTGTTGGGCACCCATTCGGTTGGGCTCCCCTCTAATACCATTTGCAATGGCCTAATCTACTTTGGTATGATATTGTCTGCTTTGGGCCTAGCCTCCACAGTTTTGTTCTTGTGTTTTCACCCAAAAGGCATCATGTGAGTTGGAGTGAGTCTCTTAGCTTATAAACTGGTCTCCTTTTTTCCACCCAAACGGTGTGAGTCTCCTAGCTTATAAACTAGTCTGCTTTTTTCTACCCAAGCGATGTGAGATTAAGGCTATGATAACATCTCCCAGTGGTCACTGGGAATAAAGGATATATGTTTAACTCTTGTTTTAAAAGGTCTAGTTTATAGGGATCACAAGTGAAAGTAACACCTCAACGCCACAAACTCTTTAAACTCAAAAGCTAGACAAGTTTTACCCTCTACCCACATCCTCTGCTAGGGGCGAATGCATGTCAAACCCACATACATCCAAGGCAAATGTGAATACTTAGGAACTATGAAGGATATGCCCACTTACTGTGTGCTGCTATGATCCTCTTACCATATAAGATGCCATTGGCACTTGTCTCATATGCCAATTTTGCTCATTTATCGACAAAAATGAATTTGTTTTAAATTATAGAAAAATCTCAAGACGCTTGAAAGTGAGGAAAAAGGAACAAGTCCACTTCAAATGAGACAATCTTGGCATCTCACGTAAACAAATTTCAAGTATTGGGTACAATCATAGTAGCGACTTACATACAGTGACACGGACATGCTTGGCTCCCAATGCATCAAGTAAATATAGTTATTTATATTTTAGTGAAATTACTATATTCCTCTATTTACTCTTAGTATTTTCTGAAATCATAGTGTATATTATCTACTCTTTGTAGGAAAATAACTGCATATTTATTTGTATATCTTCTGCATTTTCCTTGAGAAATTTAACAAATAATTATAATGACATCTGATATTCAATTAGGGCATTTAGGAAGTGACTGTGATCAGTTTATATATAGAAATGAGTGTGCAGTATCTGTAGGTCCAGAAACACTCTGGTTAAAGAGTTAGCTTGACCTTTTGTGTATATTGTTGAACTAAAAGCTTAAGCTTTTAGATAAAATTTGATAAATAAAGCCAAATGCCATATTCAACATGTCCCCTTATATGCAGGCGATTTATAACTTGAGAAATCGGTTGTTGAAATTGACTGAATTTATGAGTATTTGTTTCCCATTAAATTTAAAATTTCTAATACAATTTATAACTTCAGTCAAGTGCGAACACATATATCATGCATTCACACATCAACAACACTATATGAGTTAATAAATTTAATGGTAAAATAAACTTAGTAAGAAATTAATCAACGTATTTCATGTCTTTTTAGATTCAAATAATACCTTGTATGTACGTATTCTAAGTCTCCTTTTCCACGTGTCTCGATTGTTTTGTAAGAAAGTGTTAACTAGACCAAAAAACTAGATCGATAACCTGCATAATATAAGCGCAACAAAAGACCAATTATGTGAATCTTAGGCAGAAGTCTGCCCAACACCTGGAGAAACAGACAATGAGAAAAATATATACGAAGCACCATTTGATTCAATGAATGTTTTAAATGTATCCATTGGTATGCACAATATAAATAAGAAAAACAATATTGGAAGGTCAAACAGACAGTCATTCAGTCAAGCAAAAATAATAGTTTACAAGGTAATTAAACATAACTTGGAAAATACAAGCAGCCCTTACTGCAGTAACATTCAATTTTTCTTAACCAAAACAATCAAACAAAAAGCGTCAGAAATAAATTTATGAGTTTTAGAGCTTGTTTGATGCTCTTTATTTGTCAAAATGTGGAGAATTTATAATGAAAATAGAGGTAGAACATGTATTGGGAATGTAAAAAGGTTTTAAATATGTGGTTGTAATTGAATAGTTGTCAAATCAAATGTCAAGTCAGTGGTAGGTAAAATTATAAATTGGTAAAATAAAGAGCATCAAACAAGCTCTTAGAGATAGTTTCTATTCGACTTTTATTTCAAAAATTACGGTTCTGGAGTTCATGTTTGATTTGTTTTGTTGGTATAAGAAAAATGTACATCAACAAAATTTCCAAGAGCCTGAAATCATATTCAAAAAATTAAGGAATGTCTAACTAGACTGGTCCAGTGCCATTGTGACTTATAAAAACTAGAATAAAATTCACAAGACATGGTTTGAGTCCATACAGCGTCTTGCCTCAGGTCATCATTGCCAGATTTTGCAAGTTGTCGATATCTTCCCCCATCAGAACCTAAGCACTCAACCACTTTTGGGGCGTTTATACCATTCATTATGCTGCATAAATAGTGAAAAACAAAAACCAGTAAGGAATGATAATATATATATATAATGTAGCAAGAAGTGAGCTACATTAAGTACTTACGTGACTGAATCAGACAACCCTCTGAAATGCGGAAAAGATCCTTCATGATATTGACAAGTGCGATCAACAGGAAAATTAGATGTCACAACAGGAACCTGAAATGCAATTGTTCGTGCAGCCACAAGTCTTAAACCTAAAACTTGTAAACAAAAGCTCTACAAAACAAAGCTGAAAGAGCAACCCCAGACTCTAGGACTAAAAGCATTGCAGCAATGACAACTGTGATTTTCATGTCTATCTTTAATATCTTTGTAATTGTACATACGCAGTACAGCTGCATATGAATTGTCAATAAGTGATGATGGGCCGTAAAACGAGGTACCTAAAAATCAACAGATCGGTAGTGTTCTCAAACGATATGTAAGTAGAAGCAGTGCATATCACGGTCATCCACATAGGTACCATCTTTGGTAGTTGACGGTTACCAACTTCAATGGGTAACACAATATGCAAAGGCAGCAAAATTTCACTCGTCTCTAAGACAGTCACCAATGCTAAAAGCAGCGAAGACATCTTAAGTATTTAGTACTCCGTTATTAGACACTAAAAACTTGAATGGGCAACAATGTCAGAGAAATACATGGAAGAAGAATAAGCATGAAAAAGTAAATATAATGCATCCAGCTGTAAAACAACTAAACCAGGTATATTCTTGACTAATTTTGACATGCTAAGTGCATCACAGTAAGCAAGCACCTAAAAAAGGCAATGATTCTTGTTAGATGTGTACCGAATTCAAGTTTTAGAATCCACGTGATGTTTATTAAACACCATTGGTCTTAAAATACCACAAGCAGAAACGGATCTCATGGAAACCAGATGAAGTCAACTGTAAATGACCCGGTTTTCCATTACAAACAGGAATGTTAAACTTATACTACCATCATTGTGATATAATCATAGGAAAACTTCAGTCGACCAGGCCCTCGACCTTTTCAAAAAGTGTGACTGAGTCTCTAACGCAAGTTAAACAGACAGCCCAAAAGACCTTTCAAGGATTTCTGTAGAAGCCTCCATTAATTGATCCCACAAACTTCTTTCGACTCTTAACTTTTTTACCCCGTAATATTTTTAAAAGAAAAAACAAACCACAGTTTTTATCATTAATATAAAATGGTTGAAAGAAGATGAAGGGTTGAACTAAAGGAAATTTGGGTGGAAATGATTCAAAAGTCCTTTGGTTGTCTATTTACCCAAAGGTTAAGGACTTTAAAAATAAGAGGCTGAGGACCCATTTGCACTTTGTAAAAAGGTTTGGGATCCCAGGCATGGTATTCCCTACAATTTCCAAGCAAATGTTTTTACTGAAATCATCACATGCACATAACATCTTTATCCAACCAACAAAGGTAATTAAAAGACGGTCTTACAAGTTCAAGTTCCCGAACACCGCGGATTTCTCTTGGTAGAGTAACTTTCTTGTTGGTGTCCTGCAGATATATTCCAGTTATTCATTGTAGTGGCACATCCTATGGTTCAAAATATTGCTGGCTGCAATGACAAGGTGTCAAAGAGCTATATCTAAACACTTTACCTCCCTCTTTGTTTCCAGTTCAGCAAGCTTGATGTAGATCTCCACCATTTGTATCATCTATGTCATGAGAAGAGTAAACACAATATAAGGATTGGAACTTGAGGTACAGATAGAATATACAAATTACCAAAATAATGAGATCCGTACTTGTCTGATAATAGCACCATGGTATGAAGATAGCTCTTTCAAGAGGTTTTCTGCAGCAATCTTTTTGTCCACATCTACCACAAATGAATTTCTACTACGCTGCTTGTCCTTGATGCGATCACCGTTGGACAAAGCAAGCAGCTAATAACCAGAGAGGAAAAAAAGGAAATGTAAAATGAATACATTAACTCATAAATAGACAATAGATTTACAACACCCTCCTTCAATTCAATGACTAGATGACTAATCTTACTCTAGTGATTAACACTAAGCTTACAAATTTTCATTTTTCACTATATAACATCCATACCTGAAATATTGTATGATAAGGATGGTCAATAGCCATCTTCTTCACTAAAGACAGCAAAGCAAACTGCGGAAGTGGAGGAATTTAACCCCTGTTAGCAAACTGAGAAAGATGTGTAGTATACGTGGGTTTGATGATATATCTAGATGTGATTGCTTTGACCTATTTCTATTTTGAAATAGAAATGGTTTACTAATGTGGGCTTAATCATAAAATCTTAACGAGGAAAGAGGGGGCCCAAAAAAAAAAAAAAAAGGAAGTGTCTTGAGATAATGAAAAAAGAATATAGAATCAAACTTTAACCTGGAAGCTTCTAGGTCCAAGGGAATCTTTAGTTCCACCCATTCGTGAAGCAATTTGGTATACCAGTGGTATAAACTTGTAAGACTGCACCTGCAAAATAAACATACACATAACAGATGCATATGTCTGATCAAGAGGTAAATAATGGACAGATGGCACTTTTTCTAGCACCCCTAACTGAGAGGCAAACACTAAGATCTAATAACAAAAGGTTGCTTAGTTAATATAATAACACCCGTACCTCCCTGACTGTGTCTAGCATGCCATCCACAACAATTTGTCTAGATGAAAGATTGAACCATAGGGAAACAAGTCGAAATACCTAAAAGTTTCATCAGGCACAGGATCAAAATCAGGTAAAGTTCATATTTAGAGTAAGAATATCTGGAGGAATGAGAAGAATGAAGCACCCCAGTAATAGTACTTTATCATAAGAAAATCTCTTATATGAAAGCTGCTTCATATTCCATAAGGAAGCCCTTTGAATACATGACAATACACAAAAAAATACACCAAGAAGCCAACTGTGCTACTAGTCTGTCAACTTGGAGATATGATGGTTTTGTAATCACTTACGTACGCATGCAAAGCACTCAAACTCACTTGCCAAATGAAATTCAGGTGACTACAGTCAGAATTAGATAACCTATAAGATGCAGATATTATTTTTCTCAACAGAGAAACAGGACAAAAGCATATACCACGCGGACATCATATTTATCGCCTATGATTAAACACTGCTTGTATCCTTCTAGCGCTGTACGTAGAAAGTTGTCCCTGTCTTCCTGGGAATAATCAACTTAATGAGTTAAAATATAAGATAAAATTGCAGTCAAACAAAACATAATGAGCTCCAATTCCAGTGCAGTCTCCGTTTAAAGTAATTTGTTGATAATTTTCAATTTAACAATACTTCAACAAATAATCCCACCACTAGAGAAGAGTCTTTCCAGAATAGAATGCAGAGCATTGACGTTTTCTAAACAAGTTACCTGGGATCCGTATGAAATTGGTTTTGCAAAATCAATTCTTATTGAGTTTTGTGCCAATTCATTCTCAACACTTTTCACAGAATCAATTCTCAAAAAAGCAAAAAAAAAAGGAAAAAGGATAAAATATCTATTTTAATATATATATATATGTGTGTGTGTGTGTGTATCTGAAAAATCAGGCCTAAAAAGTACACTTACGCAATTTTGATTAATATCGTCATCCAGTCATTATGACTGACTAAAGCCCAACAAACGTGTTCCATTCCATGCTCTCTCACCTCAATACATGGAATTGAAATTATTGAGAGAGAGAGAGAGATTTTCCGGAATTAAAGATTGTAAAATCATGTTATCAGCTAAAGATTGTACAATCAGCTATCATTTAATGTGCATGAAGATTGTAAAACTTCAAAATTGTAGAATCGTCTACTTGAACTCACCTGTAATTTCTCAGCTTCTTCTTTGTACATTGCAAGTTGTTTTTGCAACTCTAGAATTTTTAGTGAATAGTCAGCTTTGTCCCCCTAAATCCATATAAAGAAAATACATTTTAGGACGACCATATCCTTGCTATACTAATAATCAGCAGTCATTTCATTCTCTAGAATTACTCAGAAAGAAACCAGAAGCTTAAGGCCTACCTTTGATGAACTCTTTAGACGCTTGATTAGAGCTTCTAGCTCCTTTGTCTACACGTAAATATGAGAGAATTGCAATTAGTAAATAAGAATTAGCTTTATATTTCTCTTTACTTTGCCAACTTCCATATAGCTAGTTTATACGTGTTGGGTGTGTGCGTGTGTCTACTACTACTGCTACAACTACCACCACCCCTAGGACTGCCAGTACCACTACTACTACCTACCATTACCACTACCAATGACTACCTACCACTACTACCACCACTACAACTGCTACCAATAACACAGCACTACTACCACCTACCACTACGATCACTACCACTGCTACTGATGCTGCTGCTGCTGCTACCACTACTACGACGTACCACTACAACCACTACCACCACCACCACCATGACTCACTACCACCACCACCAACCACCCTTCCAAATTTACGATATTTGAAACATACCTTGTGCCTCCTTAATCGCGTTGTTACTTGCCACTCATTCGAGTTAAGTCTCTCTTCAGAACTACGAAATAGAGCATCTGCATAATGAGCAAGATGAAAATGCATTTGGCTTCGTTTTGTCATAGATAACTTGTCTGCAGTCTTGTGGTCCTCAGCTATGCTAACTGCATGTTTCAGGTATTTTTCTAAGATAGTCCTAGAGCTGCAGGAGCACATGGAGTTAGTAATTATATAGTAATGGGAGGGGGCATGGAAGGGGGCGTAAACATAGACCCAAATTCATGAACGTACACATATATTAGCAATAAATTGTGCTTAACAAGTAGTAAGATGATTGGTTTCGTTATACAATGCTTGAATAGGGTAAAGTTTGAATACTAAGAAGCAGACCCAGTTCATGAATTATACAACACTAGCTAACAATCATGTGTATGGATTAATGAGGCCAAAGTAATTTACGACAAGAATGTACGAAGCCTACTTCACCCCCATACTCACAGTAATAGCTGCTTTCATAGATGATACTTTTTGGTTTTTTAAAATCGCTATATATTCCTGATCCATCCCCAACGAATCCGAAAGTAGGAAATGTTATCAATGAACTTGTCCCAGATTCCCCATCCATTCACAATATTGGCCATCTTTGAAGTGAGAATATCCAATATTCAGCAGGTATGCCTCAATTGGGGTTGAACAACTTAGAAGTGTGGTATTTAAGACGTCATAGTATTTTAATAATTAATAAGAAAAAAATGAGACATCTTCCTTCTGCTTTCACTCTTTCATAATAGATGCCACTCCACTGCATAACATCAATAGCATTTGACTTGACTTTGTAAACTGGTCATATAAAATCATCTTTCTCTAGTCTCGTCTCCTTAACATCAAATAACATATTAAGGAAAGTTCAGCATACTTCAATAGCCAAAGAATTAGAATACTCCAGGAGATTCAAGATAACTAATATCCAACAAAGACATTAAGTAGCCAACATTAAGCTATCCTAACATTTATGTAATCTTACTATCTTGACGTAGAACTAACTTGCTTGATCGAGTTTCAGCTAGCCACTTTCCAACTAATCGAAAAACATCTGATGCACCTTCCTTCAGTTGGTGACTTCGTGAAATATAATCTGCAAGGTCTATTGCCATCTCATGCTGACCTTGAGCACGAAGAAGCCGAGCTTCCTCAAGCTTTTACACAAAGCATGGTAATTTTAGTTTCTAGTTAAAAGAAACCAACTAGAAGTTTAAAACACACAGAGAAAGACGTATATCGACGTTCAGACCAATTCTTCCAGTAGAAGAAACCAACTAGAAGTTTAAAACACACAGAGAAAGATGTATATCGACATTCAGACCAATTCTTCCAGTTATATGGACAAAAATTAGAAATGCGTCCAATAGGAAAGACAACGAAATTGCAGTGCAACGTACTGAACATGTGCATATATATGATACTCTGAGAGTTACTCTAATATGCCACATTTTATGTATGAGATGGCCCGACATTTGTGCCCACCCCTTTCGAAACACCTAATGCAAGTCCAAGTACAAATCCACAACTACATATTATGAGCACTAGCAAAAAGAGGTTTTTGGTTCAATGCGTTTACAGCTATATTTTCCTTCTCAAAAGTGCATTACTGTGACAAGTTCCAGAAATCAAACTTGCATATATTGAGCATTCCAGAATATCAGACGTGTGCTCTTCCGATCTGATGACTTTTGTTAATTAAGTGTCTTTATACTAGATCAAATGTCAATGCACCTCTTAATTTGATTCCATCGTCATCAAATTTACTGTGACAATTTCACTCTCTTCCCTTGGATGATTTCCCATGTTGGCCATTCATTGCATCATTTGAATGAAGGTTGTACTTCCTCGCATAAATGTTGATTTCAGTAATAATATAGTGGAACTTTGACAACTCATACGGCCAATTAACACATCTTGATTATGTCTTACAGCACAGGTCAATATCAAGATGCATCCAATTAAAATTCTGATTAGATAAACATAAAAGCAAAGATAATGGCTTGAAATAGAAGCATATGAGAATATGATAATCAGGAAAGTACTTGTACATCAGACTGCATGTAACTACCTGAATGGCTAGCAGCATAGTTTAGACAATATCTACGCGCTTATATTTGCATGAATATCTCTTTGTTGCAAGGCTAGGAGAAAACAATATATGTCTTTACAGCTTTCATGTACAAAGAGGCACGAAAAAGAAAATGGAACACAATCTTTGTTACATCACAGAGAGAGAGAGAGAGAGAGAGATCATACCATTCCAAGCGAGTACAAATTAGAATCGTCTCCTGCCACTTCAGCGCAAAGAATGTTGTATCTGTGTAAAGTTGCAGCAGCAAGTGAAAACCTAGAGCCCTGTCGATGTGAAATTGACTTAGAAGTGGACTCAAGTCTAGATTCTTTCAGCAGTAAATACCAACTTTCAAGAGAATACCTTGCGAAGAACTGATGCAGATTCTAAGAGATGATTGACTGTAGCGACCTTACAATTCAAAATCTGAAGTAACACTTCTCTAAATGCTGTGAATGGCTCTAACAAATTCATGTGTAACTCCGCTTGTTTCAAAATAAATTTCCAATCATTTTGCAGCCACCATAACTGCATTTGCAATTTTGAGAAAATCAACATAGATGTTTGTTCCTTCCGAATGCTGGCAATAACTTGTTAGCTGAATATATAATGAAACTTGTAGATAAGGTTGGAACTTGGAACAGATTCAAACATTTCCTGTAACAGACACTTTATGGGACAAGTAATCAAAGTTTTACAGTAAATTTAAGTTTTACATTTATCGAAATTAGTTACATGTACAAACAAACTCAAGATTGATCCTTCTCAACTTTCCAGCTATTATAATGTTACAAGTCAAAAGTAAATTGCACAGAAATATATCCCAGTGAGATTGACTTAATGACCGCAACAGTAAGCTCCTTGAAGTGACATGATAAATTTCAAGCCAGAGTACCTTGATAGTAAACTGTTAATATACATTTCCAGCCTTTCATCAGATCGAAGCTTAACTAGGGTTCAATACTTATTTGGAAGCGCCTACATATTCTTCCATTCGAGGGTATGAAGGAATATTTCTGAAACTTAAGCCACAAGATTCTTTTATTCTTTAGTTACCCCATCCCCGTGTGATTTTAGGCCGAACACATTCTCTACTGTTACCGTTGTGACAAGTTGTAGAATATGCCAGAACCAACTGGATCTGTTCACTATTAATTTACCCCACTGGTATGACTACAACAAAATAGTTTACATCTCAGCCAACATTTACGTGAATGTGGTTTCTCAGAATAGACCAACAGTTACTTGCATAAAGAATTTACCTTCTGATCTTATACAAATTCACCTCAGGAAAACTAAGAAAAGGTAACGCTTCCAATAGGCTACTGTCCAGGATATACCGCTTCTATTTTAA
The DNA here is from genome assembly GCA_963692815.1 of Nyctanthes arbor-tristis. Taxonomy (NCBI): domain Eukaryota; kingdom Viridiplantae; phylum Streptophyta; class Magnoliopsida; order Lamiales; family Oleaceae; genus Nyctanthes; species Nyctanthes arbor-tristis. The sequence continues at coordinate 21,836 of CAVNYN010269420.1, forward strand.
AATATACAATCTGTTTGGTTTCATTTAATGATTAGGGCATCTTTTGATAAGAGTCCATCCAATCAGTCCTGTCACAGTAGCTGATCTCCCCAATGCCCTCTCAAGTGTAAAATTAGTGTAATTGGAGTGAGGGGTAAAACGGGAAATTGGGAAAAATGTGAAGAGGTGGCTGAAACTTCCTGACAAGAGGAAAATATAGACAACAGTGATGCGGAAACTGACATCAGAGGAAGGCCCCTCTTTTTGCACCAAGATGGGAGTTACACGTAATACTTTATAAAAACATTTTATTTTATTAAGAAAATTGTTGCCAAACAGAGTGATAACTGTGTATGAAATTCAATAAAGCTGAGTGTTATCCCATCTTATCCTAAATAGTCATTAGCTATGTACGAAATTCTATAAAGCAGAGCATTCTTGCCTCTTGTCCTAAATAATCAATGGCATCCTTGTAGACTGCAAAATAACTTTCATTTCTGTTTTAAACTCCAATTTATGTGCCATCACTTGTGAGAATAGATAGCAGGGTATAAACGTTTCTCTCATTATGCCAATGATTAAAATTCAAAAAGTGTTCCCTACAGAACTTGAATGGAGAAAGAGAACTATTACTGAAAGGAGTTGTTCCAAATTTCCTAAAATAAATATAATATAGAATTAGCAAATGTGAAGAAGCAGTTTTATAGCCACTAGGTCTCCAGCATTGATAACACACGAAACAGTAATATGTCAAGAAAATCCCAGATTATAATCCACTACAAGCATGTTACCTTCTCCTGGAAATAGAAGCCACTAGATACTCTCTGAATGGTGATACAAGTGGGTTGTCAGAAGAAAATTACACAGACAATGAGAGGGACTTTCCACAAATACCTGGTCCATGGAGGGCACAACAGGTTCAGATAACAATTTTTGTCTCTTAGAAGATACATCCATCTTTTCAGGTGATGCACTCCAACGTAGATCCCATGACTTTCCAAGATGATAAAAAATCTAGCATAATTAAAACCAAGTTGTTAGCAAAAAAGTTTTAAGAATCTCATTTGCAGTAGTCTTTCAATCGATGTGTTTGGCAACTATTTAAAACTAGTTTTAAACGTGTTTGATTTAAATTTTTGCCACGTAGCATCACTTTGTTGGTTCACTTTTTTCGAAAAGGCAACTTTTTACTTTTTCAAAAAAGACAAACCAATAAAATGATGCCACGTGGCAAAAGTTTAAACTGAACTAATTTAAAAATAGTTGCCAAACACATTGATAATTTATTTTTTACCAAATTTTCCATAAGCATAAACAAACAGCTTATGAAACCCATTTATAAATTTAGACAAACAATATAGTCGCATAGGTTTGACCATAAAAAAGCTACTATAAACTATTTGTAACAAAAGCTTCAGAAAGACTTTCACCTCCCAATCACAAATAGGATGGCAACTCAAAAAAGACCACCTGGAAGTACCTGAAGTTTCACTATCGTTGAGTATATGTACTCAGTACTCTCCTCACTTGCATGACAGAGGGATAGCAAAAGATCCTGACAGAAAAGACCAGAATTGTTTTCCCCAAGGACAAATCAGATCAAATATCAGAGATGTGCCAAACAAAAACTAACCTGCTTTGAATCTTTCAATTCTTTATGAAATTCTTCAAAATCTCCTTCCTGTAGTGCTCTTAAACAGCTGCATTGCACCAAGTTTTACGTTCTCATGGATTTCACAGTAGCATATCAAATCTGTTCAATCTTTCTAGACGTGCTAGTTTATGACGACTGTTTTCAAGGTTAGCTTGAAATGTTAATATTAATTCAACTACTCAAGATCCAAGTAAATTACCAGTGCAAATTTTCATTAAAATGCTGTCCCTTATAGGGTTGATATGAAACTGATACATCAGATCTCGAAGAAAGAAGAGAAAATTCCCAATTTCCTACACGCCATGCAGCTTCATACTGTACATGAAGGAAAAGGAAAACCTCAACATGAAACAAGCAACACATTAAGAGAGAAAGAAGAGTGTCAGTTACTTTCCATCAGCTAAACTAGAAGAAAAAAAAACATATAATACGAACCTGAAGCTCATTAAATTCTATATCACATTGAAACTGGCCTTTCTGAGACATTAATCCTTGGCAATACACATCCAACACATGAGTGCAACCAATTTGCTGTAAAGATCTAATTAATCCTTTATATGGTTTCTTCTGCACCATTTCATTTTCTTTTCTGAACAAGGCTGCATGAACTGCCTCCTGGGAGTTCTCAAGAGAAGGATTTGGACTGCAAGTCTGAACCATTGGCTCAGAGCGTACTTGCAAATCATAGTACTCAAGTGCTTTACTCCAATTTCCGTCATGTTCAAAAGTGATAATCTGAGAATTTAGCAGCACAACCAAGAAGGGGGCAAGATGGTATCATAATCTACCCATCAAACCTTGGTGATATATGGGATGACATCACAAAAATTATCTAAATCACATATTAAAATAAGTCGAGCTGAAGTTGCCTCTCGCTAGACATCAAGCTATGGAATATTTTGTTCCTAAATTATTCCCAATGGCGGAGCCAGGGAAATTTATTTAGGGGGGCAAAAAAATTTAAGACAACAAATTGTAACAATAGAATGAGAATGAATGAAGGAGATTTGTACAATACACGTGAATTCTATGAAATATATGGAAGTGATTGCTTTGACCACATTCTACTTTTAAGTAAAAATGGTTTGTGTACAGGTGTTAAATCTTTCTTCTTAAATTATTTTCAATATTCATATTTGTCAAAGTAGAAATTAGATTCAAATTAAACTTTAAGATTTTATTAACAATTAAAACAAGTTAAAAAGTCAATAATTAATTAGCATTATTAGTATAAACAACCTCAATTCAAGATCAAATAACCTATATTATTATTCAATAAACTCAAAAGGTTCCTTCAGGACGTTAAATTAGACAACATATCAATCATTAACCATTACATTTTAGATTATTATTCAATATCATAAATATATACCTAAATATAACAAACAATATATATAGACACACACATATATGAAATTATTTAAGCATTTGCTTGATCACTTCTAGCAAAAAGATCTAAAAGAAATTAAATCTTCTTGTGTCGCCTTCTAAACACTGATAGGAATGTTAAAGAGCAATTATACGAATGAAGAATCTAAGAAGTGATTATGTTTGTACCTCAAGTGGTGAAAAAGATGGAAGTGGTCTAGTGGATTGTGGTCGTCAACGACAGTAACGAAGCAACTTATAGATTGTGCATGATACGTGTATGTGTATATGTATATGGAAAATTCAATATTGGACATGAAGTCAAACGTGAGACGTTCATTTTAGGTTTTATATCGGATTTTTTTAATGGCCTTATGTAGTTGGGAACTTGATAATTAATTAGTTGATATTCTCAAGGACTTTTCACTCAAAAGCTAAATTATCAAATTGTTTAGAGGGAGGATGGATATGGATATCAATAAATTGGTCAATCTAGTTATCTATTCTCAGGAAAAATGTATGTTCCATTTTCTTTCGTTTCTAATCCTCATAATTTCATAACATGTATTTACAATTGAAAGAACGGACACAACTTTTACACGATATTAGAGCATGCAAAGGTCTTGGAATCATGCATGCGTCTTGGAATCATGTGTAGCCACCATCCAATTACACAACTCATGCAGGCGTCGTCTCTTTGATGAAGAGAGGTAAAAGAAAAGATTCTTACCAACATATAATTGTTGAAGTCTAAATTTATACAAATATATGTCCTCTTCCTAATAGCTCAATCTTTTAGAGGAGGTGGTTCATCCCATGTGATGAATTCTCATAGCAATGAGCCTCTTATGGTGTAGCTGTGTCACCCTTACTATAATTTAAGGTGTTACAATAGTTAATATTTAGGTGCACAACAAGGTCATGATCACATAGAAAGAAATAGGCATGACCTACCACAAACATATGGAATGTTAGCCACTCTATTCCTAATTTATAAGAAATTTCAGTATAATGTAGTAACACTTTAATATAATGTAACAGACTAATACTTGATTGACAGTCAAAACAAAATTATTCTCCCTATAACATCAATGAAAAACTCTCGACTGTTCTTCCCTTCTATCTTTTCATCTTCTCTTTTATTTCCCTCCATGTTCTTCGTCACATCAGAGTGATGGATTAATAGATCAAGCATAAAGTATTTGGATAAGTATGATCGAACAATACGTGACCCGCTTTATGCCTAGTCCGCCTCTAGATGCCTATCATCCACTTTCCATATTTTCAATTACGATTTTACTTATTGTTACTAATTCTATCATTTTACTTCTAGCTTGATTAGGATTTTATTTGTTTTATTCTATTAGTAGATTGATTAGGGCTTTATTTATTTTATTCTATTCCTAGTATGATAGGATTTAGTCTTGTTCCTCAAGACAGTAGGATTTAAGCCTTATAAATAAGGCATTCTTGTATTATTTTTAGTAGGTTGAATATTTTAATTAATTAAATTCGTGTTCTTTCAAGAACACCTTGTATTGTCATTACAATTTGGTGTTCATCACGAATCAATGAATTGTTTTTGAATATTCATTCTTTTTCACACTTCTGCTACGTCCCAGTGTTGTCATAATTTTCTCAGATAACACTTCCTTGATCAAATATTATATGCAAAGAAATTATCCATAACAAGTTCTCCATCCATAATTTCGACAAATTGAAGAGTGAAGCAATTTCAAAGAGAAACTATAGCTCAGTTGAGATCAGAAATGAGCACAGAGACAAGGACACCAGCGTGTGATAAAAAGGTTCCATGAGGCAAAGATTCACAGAAGTAACAAGTTGACATATGTTATGTATACTTTGTATTATTGAAACATTCTAATTTTTTATCCTTATATCTTTAAAGATAAATAAAGCATGAAAATAGAAGGGCTGTAATGAAAGAAGTATCATGTGTGTTCTACAACCCCACCTAGTCTTGTAACCCTTCTCTTCTATCCCATTTTCTATCCAACCACATCCTTTTCGGTATTAAAAGTTTCTTGTGCCTTAATTCACGAAAATATGTATTGAACATTATTTAACAAGAAACTTTTTCCTGTGCACTGCATGGCTACTGCACACTCATTCCTCGACAAGTGCACTCCAACATTAACCAATTCTCACGTGTCTGTTGAAACATAACTATAGACATTACCAACAAGTATTTTCCTAGTAAGGATGTATGTCCACCACTATATCTAGCTACGCTCTTCCGATCTCCTGTAATGAAACATGGATGAACGGCTTCCTAGTGGGAATATTGACAGAAAATGACAATCAGTCAACCAACAGAATTAAGAAATTATGTTAATCTCTGTCCTCTAACATGACCTTTTCTTTTTTCTTGTTGGCCTTTTAATACAGGAGATCGGAAGAGCACATACTTGATCTTTGTCCCGTATTTTAAATAGCCCCTTAATTTCAGTAAACAGCATTACCCCTTATTTCCACCTGCATACTTTCCTGATTAATATCATGACTCTCTCTTTCCAATATGGCTTAAGGATTTTAAATTTAGTCATGAACGTGTGGATATTAATAAATACACAGAAATATACTTTCATTTATATCTTCCAACTGACCTTGTGAGATTGAATAATCCCGTAAAGGCTGTCAGGCTCATTAATTTGTGTGAGTGCTGAGGCAAGTATTTCAATATGGCTGGGCAACTGTCAATTAACAATAGAATTAAAACACTCATAAACATAGATATGGAGATGGTATTTGATCTTATTTGTTATGGACAACAAGAGAATTATTAACTTGCAGTAATTTCTCCAACATAGAGAGAAGTAAAGGTCAGCAAGCATACTGTTTCACGATGAGAGAAATCTGGGCTACCCAATGTAAGGCTATGAAAGTGTTCCTCACACCAGTGCTCAACATAAAGCACAGCAGTGAAGTAAGAGCCACAATCCTGCAAGCAGAATAAGTAAGGATACAGATGGAAAGAAACAGTACTCTTTGAGGAAATAGAAAAGTTAAAGCATGAACTCACAACTGCTGACTTGGCAGCTGTAAGATAATCGACAGGAAGCCAATAGACCTTAAAAACATGGCATGAACAAGACAATTAGTGGCCTGCTAATGATAGAAATTTTAGGATACAAAGAGAAGACAGAGTCAACCACATCCTTCAGTAAAAACAAGGTTACAAAACAATCTAAATGAAAAGTAAAAGACTTTTCCTTGTGCTGTTAGTGTAGAAAAATGGATCAATGAATTTATTTGACCACACTAATCCAGGGAACCTTTTCGTCACACTAATCCTGAGAGGCAAACTAATCCTTAATCAATGAATATTTGCATAAACATTTCATGCATTATGCTATAAGAACTGTTCAGAATGAGCTAAAATATCAGAATTTTAGCGATCATTTTAGTATTGGTAATTGATTTCATAACATCAAAGGAAACTTTCAGTAATATAGCACATTCCACGTGCTTCTGTGGTTCTTAAGTTTAGAATGTTTAGCAAATCTAATGATATCAAGAAATAAACATTCCCCTATTTCATTTCTGCACTAAAGAAGATGAGGAGGAAATGAAGTACATTAAATGCAGTGAGCTTTGGATTTACTTTGGTATCCTAATTTGGTGGCCTGTTAAATTTCTTTCATGGGCTATATGATGAATGACATTCTTGTCATTACCATCATTATAGAATAAAGACTAATATGTATTATGAACAAATAAATACATTTAAAATGCAAATTGCTTTAGGGTATTCCAAGAGGTTAATTTATAATACATTCCCAATTACTGAAGGAGTGAATGTATGGTCTCCTTACAGTCATTATAACTACATAGAGAAGTCAGATGTGGGACATTTTTATTAGATATATAAAATGAAAAGGAAATTAATGCAAAAACCTAAAGCAAAGAAAGAAATGTCTACCTTTTCCCAGGATAATGTTGACATTACCAATCCAGAAGTTGAGTGATGTCCCTTCACCTTTGCTGATGTAGAACGTGATTTTGACCCATAGCTAGAAGCTTTAGTGCCCTGTTTATACCACTAAATCAGATAAGATAGATACTTTTTGTTACATGACACCATTTAATTAATATACGTGACATCACCATTTAACTAATACATGTGATGTCTACACATGAGGTCAACGCATTTATAAGAGCATCGGACTTGTTACAACTAACAACCTGTAAATCGGAAGTATCAAAGGAAATATAAGAAACCAAGCTTCCCAATGTGATCGTACTAATTACAGTGTAAAATATAACTAAAAGCATTTTCTTCTCTTTTGATAATTAATCAGCTCATTCAACGCAACTAACAAATGTAAACTTGAGTTGGGTTTTCAAAGACCCACTTAACTACTCATTAACAACGTCCACTTCCTTACTATAAATATATCACAAAAAGCCCATCAATCTTAAACTACTAAAGTTGCATAAATCAATAAGGTATATTTTTCAAATTATGGAAGACTTAGCCCTTGTTTGATCCTTTTTATCAAAACACATTATAATCCCACCAACCACTTATTTGACTACTGATTTGACAACTACTCATTTATAACCACAAATTTCAAACTTCTATTAAATCTACACCACTCATTTCGCCTCTTTATAATTTCTCTTTATAAATCAACTACCATAAATTGAATCAAACATGCACTTAAAATTATTCTGAAAAGCATATCACTGGTGTTGGACCAATAGAAATGAACTGTATCATCTAAAGCCTATCCCTGTTAGTGTTAATCACTTACAGTTCTACTTAGAGTGCGTTTGATTTAGATTTTTTTGAGTGCTGATTTCGTGAAGTGATTTTTTGGGAAAATGTATGGTTGAAAAAGATCGGAAGTAAACAAAAGATTTAAAAAGTTACGAATTTACATGAAAGATCGTTTTAATAGATAAATGCGTGGTCTAAAATGGGTTTGAGCGAGAATTGATTTTGAAAATCTAAATCAAACCAACACTGACTAATACAGATCAATGTAGATGCATTAGGAAGTCAAACAGTGAATCAGCATATAGGCTGTTTTAATTTTTAAACCATCTGCCTCACGGAGGCTAAGCTTAAAAAAGAAACTAGTTGCTCATAAGCACTGCTACACGACGCTCTTCCGATCTAACTTTTGGGAAAGCAACTTTCAAGTTTCAATCATGGTTCAACAACTGCTTGGTCATTGTGGAAGGCAGAATGCCAAATGTCATTTTGCTATTGTCATTGACAGACAGAAGTAATTTATTGATTCCGTCAATCCTCTATAACTGTTTTCAGCAAAAAAATGTTACTCACCCTGACATTGGTGTGGCATTTGAACCCCCACTCAAGGAGATCGGAACAACATAACACTATTCATTTACGAAGCAATCGGGCTTGCTTCTTGCTTTTTGTTTATAGAAAGCATGTTCAAGGCATCAAGTCCAATCATTTGGTACGAGATCATATACTTCCGCAACTGCGAGAACCAGGCTAATTTAGCTGTTAAATTAGGAAAAGTACATGTCCTCAATACATTCTTGCCCTCAGTTTAAGGACAAAGATATTTTGTTTTATTACTGATCTAGTGTTTCATTCAACAAGATTTTCAAATGGAGAGAAAACAAGTGGTGCTTCTACATCTTGCAAGCAGATAATTAGGAAGCACAAAAGAACTGTGTGATCAGTAATCAGCATCATCTTGGTTTCCCAAATATCAGATTATAATGCTCAGTAAGAATAATGCATCAAAGAAAAGACAGTTAATGCAACTTTGTACCTTTGAGATTTCCTGCTTATTAAGAGCAGAAGAGGACTTTGTTCTTTCCATTACATGGCACAACCGAAGCTCATTAAGAGCATCCAAGAAAATCTGAATCGATTTGACCAATGTATTGGACTCCACAAATATATGTTCCTGTACCTGCAATAAAGTAAAAACATTCATTGCACAAAGCAGAAAAAAATAATTATTAAATTTCTCTTTTGAATCTGTGATGGAACTGCCACGACCTTTATAGTGGCTTTTTTTTCTTTTTCTAAAAAGGTGGGGTGTTTGGGTTTGGAGCTTGAGATAGGTACACTGATAAGCAAGTATAACATTGTTTCCATAATATAATTTATTGATATTTGATATACACCAAGTTATCCCCTCCAAGGCTCTGAAAGAACTCAACAAAAGAACTCATAGGCTCTGAACTACTAGGATAATGCCCCTTCATATAGAGAAAGCCCCTACAAAAGTGAACTGTTTATATTCAAAAATTAACTAGACTGATTGCTGAAATCCAAATAGAAGGGCAAACATGAGCATTTGTACAGGAAAATGTGTAAACAAAATCTCAGGATTCTGCCATTCTTAACACAAGGAAAACACTAAGAACAAATAGTAACACAATGCCTTGACCACCCAAAAAAAAAAAAAAAGAACTTGGAGAACACAGCTAGCAGACAGCTGAACAATAATTTACTTAAAGAAAAAGGTTATGAAACGAATGGCTATCAAATGAAGAGCATGAAGTAAAAAAAAACAAATAAATAAATAAAATAAAATAATGGATGCAACGGATTGGTGAAAACTATTTAAATTTACTACTAAAAATGAATGAACAGTTTAATAATATATGGAAAATCCAAAAGTAACCTTCGAAGAGATTAATCTGCAAATATCAACATCCAAATCCTTCCTCCCAGCTACATTGACAATAACATTGCAAAACAGAAGTTCTGCAACTTCAGATTTCACCAGTACAATATCATGGCATAGCCTGAAACGCATGAAATGTCAACGATTAACGAAAAATGTCAATATAGTTGGTGGTAAAGTAACATAGTCTCTAGAAGGAAAAATGGATAACCTTAGAATAAGATCATCACAATAACTGATCAGACCATAGACAAGTGGGCAAATCCATGCCTCAAAAGTTTTGTTAATAGTCGTCCACACACTATGGTTTTTAAGGGAAATTGCCTCAGCTGACAGTAATGGAAGTAAACGACATTAATTAGTCAACCAGATAATATAATGTGATTCAAAACAAAGAAAAAAAGTATTCTATTTGTTCTCTAGCTCTAGGGCGTTAACAAGAAACTTCAGCAAGTGCATGACTATTGACTAGCTATATGAATGAACCCTGTTTCTATTATACTTGTCCCCCCTCATAAGCGTTTAATGAACCGCACTTTATAAAATTGTCCTCAAAAATAAACAAAGGAACCAAAACTTAATAAAATTAGACATTGTTATGGCCCTCTAGTCAACCAATTCAAAGAAAGGGCTACTCATGTAACTGTCCAACTATATCCTCAACCTTGCATGTGCAATTCGTCTAATACAGCACCAGCAGACATAATCATTATCTTTCTTGTAATGTAGACGTGTTTGACAGTGTTGGTTTTCGCTCTTTATAGAAAAGGATACATGTCATTACAACTATATACCTTTCTACTTCTTACATGGTTCCCTAGCAATCATTTCAAGCATTCAAATCTAAAATGGGGGCAAAGTTAGAAATTTGTGAGATCACCAGAAAACACAAACCAAAGAAAAATTCAGTGACTGTAACTAGGTGTCTGCAGATGGTTAATTATTTTTTCTAGTAGCTTTTCATCACTCCTTATGGTCGTGTTCCCTTTAACTATTTACTCTACTACATTTCTACTGAACATCGTACTTTTACACGGTTTCAATTAAAATTTCCCAGCACAAAAGCATAAACTGTGTGCAGTGGAACATAAAAATAATGACAGGTAAACATCATGAAACTGTCATTAAAATATGTTTCTTGAATAATCAACTAATCAAACAAAAAGCAAAATTTACCATTGTACTTTCTTTGTAGAGTTCCAATGAATTTCTGCACTAGGTCCATATTAACTCCCTTTGAGTGGACCTACAGATAAGGTGAACATCAACCAAAGGGTCAGGAAATACATCAATCCCCAAGGTATCCAAAAATGCCATTAAGGCTATAACATTTTGGTGTGCTTAGGATAATAAACTAACAGGAATCACCAATATTATTGAATAAACAGGATGTATGTATGTATCAGTTACCCCTGGTTCTCTCCATTGCCTAGGATTTAGTTCATCAAAATATTACGACTATAAAAGGCAACCATTTCTTGAAGATGTGTAGAACTGAATGTAATCATATTTTGTCATTACGAAAGAATGGTAGCAGCATCAATGGGAGAAATGTTATTTATCAGTTAACCCCTAGATAGTTTTCATATATTGTATGAGAATGCATTCAATCCTCACAACCCAATATGAAATAGAATGGCTAATATTTTTTCCATCTTAAGGTGGCAAGTATGAATTACAGATTCAACTAGTTAGTGAAAGACAGGCGAAATCATCCACTTCTGGTAGAGACAGGATAATGAGACAAATGACAGAGATACCACAAGCTCTACATACATATTATGGGGCAGATCCGACAGTAGTTAATGCTTAATCTTGGCTGAGAAATATGCTTCAAGAATATGGATATAGATAACCTTCTCCTATGAATTTAGTATCTGACATGGATAACTGCATGGCAATTCAAACGACAATGTATCCAAACTTTCATGAGAGAACAAAGCATACTGAAATTTCTTGTCAAATAGTAAAGTAAAATGAACTTCTTCATAGTACAAATTACTTATTATGTAGCAAATCATCATGATATCTATGATGTAGAACAAGATCTAATCCCATCATAACTACAATAGAAAATTTTCTCTTTCCTACTTCTAGATTTTTTTTATTCCTACTTCTAGATTTTTTTTATTTTTTTAAATTTATTTCTGTCCAGAATCCCCGTTCTCTTTCTTTAACGGGTTTCATTTTGTTTCCTTACCCAAAATAATAGGATTAGGACCATAATCTCTTTTATCATATAGATCAGTTCCTTCTAGCAGTAGTAGTACATATTATTGTCTTTTCTTCTTTTTTCCCCTCCTTTTTTGGGGTTCTTTCTTGTTTCAAGAAAACAAACACGCTTCTGCACCAATCTACAACAGCATTGGAACCTTAAGGGTCTGTCCAAGCTGTGACAATACGGAATAGGTGATTTGACGAAACAGGCGATTTATATATTCGACGGAATGTTATGTGGAATACTCCCTCCGTGCCAAAAAGATAGTCCACTATTTCATTTTCGTCCGTCCCAAAAAGATAGTCCACTTACCATATTGAACATGCATTTAATTTTTTATTTTCATATCTGCCCCTAATTAATTATTGTTATTCAACTACTATGCATTGAAAGTATTTCAAACAATTAATGAGACATGAGGGTATATTTGGAAAAATAGGGTAAAATTTAATGTTTCAACTATATCAACTATCGTTTCTTAATCTACATGAAAATAACTACTCGACTATCTTTGTCAGATGGAGGGAGTATCATGTATATGTGAATATTTAATATGAATTACACAGTTGAAAAGGATTGCCCCATCTATATGTTGTGTCATACTTCCAAACCTAAATGCAGAACATTATGTGCAAACAAATTAAAAATCTCTGCTATTTTCAGTATATTCAAGACAAGAAAATGTCAGCTAATTACTATTTTCTTCATGCACAGCTAAATCCTGAACAGAGATTTCCGAGTTTATTCCAGCAACTAATAAAACTTAATCAGCCAGAAATCAAAGTAGCATCCACAGTATAACAAATGACTTGTCATAAAAAAATGAATTCAGAAATTAGAAGCTCTAATGCCCCTTTTCAACACTTCACTTTGATTGACAAGAGAGTTCCCAGAGACAGATTTAGCAACTACGGTATGTAACACGAATGGCTTGTTATAGTTTGCTTGTTATAGTTTATCTAGGTTTCTCAGTAAATCTAACAATAAACTGCCATGAGAGGCTCTTTACATGATTGGCTGGTCATAATTTCTTTAGATTTTTAAATAAATCTAACAATGAACCCCAGAGAGAGGAAAAGGATTCATGTCTTCGACTAAGATTTAGTATTAACCAAACCTAAGAGGATGCCATAGAAAAAAAAATAATTTGTTTCTCTGATTCAGCTAAAGTTTAGAGAATGAGTGTATGATCTTTATTGAATAATCAAGTCACTAAACAAATTAATATCTTTTAGAGCTTGTTCTTGGGAGCTTTATGTAAAGCAATAAATTTGTCAAATCAATACCAACCACATATTCTCCACAAAAAAAAAATTAAAAAAAAATAATCACACTTCCCAATAGCCTTTCTTTACATTCCCACCACACATTCTCCTCTAATAAATCCAACTTTCCTTTACATAAAGCTCCCAAAAACAAGCTGTTAATTATTTAATGAAGATGCATTCATTCTTCACCAAGTACCTTTCATAATGATCTTGCATAGGACATATATTCTGGGTTATCTTTTCTTAATTGCTAATACAACTCTCAGGCAACTAGATAACATGATATCGAACACAAAACGATATAGAGAAATGTATAAACCTCAACAAGAGATTTCTCGAAGGAATCCAGTGCGATTAAAGCTCGTTGACCCTTTTCTGTTGAAAGTATACCCTAAGTACAGAAAAACAATACAAAATTTTTTGATTCAATATAGATTCAAGAAACCAAACAAGTGCCATCATGGAAATCACAGAACTATAGTTCGTAAACTTTTAAAATAAATGAAGTTGTACAGAAAACAAAATGCAGATAGACTTTAATAGATATATGCCTATTGCACAATAGGATTTTAAGAGTTAACTGATCCAATGGGAGAACACAAAAGCCCAATTGCATATTACATTGGTGTTTCTACTTATATACATCAAATACATATTAATGGGACCCACTGACACGTACTCTCCACTTCTCCACTTCTTTTGTGTTTAAAAGAAAAACAAGAACGGCCCCCAAAACTCAAGCTGATTTTGTTTTCTACATATTTATTTGGAACTCCATAAAAAATTACCAGAAAACAATCTTTAAGCCATGACTCTTACCCAAAAGAAGGTGAAACAGAGACCGAACTGAAAATGATGAATACCATAGTTCTACATAAGAGAAGGAAAAAGCAGAAAACAAAAGTAGAATTTTATATATTTGTTTTTAATAAATATTTTAATAAACGGATTTGTCCCCTCTAAAAGCTTGACCAAGCTTAATCAGCAATGACAAGGTGATAAATGGCAATGCCTTTTATTATTCGGTCATTTTCAACTGATGAGAAATTTATACATTTACTACATTTAAGGTAATGAAATAGCAAGCAGCTATATCCTAGTTTCTGGTTATGAATATCAGATTTTGATCCATAATCCGTGTGAACAACTTTAGCATCCATCACAAGCTCTATTTACAGCAAAGTAATAATCTAAAATTAGCATCTAGCAAAATTAAGTGCATTGAAATTCTGTATTCAATTCTCTTATAGTATATCAAAGCATGTAGATTAGGAAATCCGAAGCCTAAAGAATAGAACTAGAAGTGCACGAGTGATAAAGGAGAATCAATTTATAATATAGCACATCTTAGTACAAGTACACTACATAGACTGTTAAGGATAAATATTAGATAGCGTGACCAGGTCTCATTATTGGCATTACAGGCATAGGCTTTTCTATCGACTAACCCGTAAAGCTTGTGATGTCATGTCAATCATCTCAACAGATTCATCCATCAGATATTTCGTTAGACGCCTCATTAGTGCAAGAAGAAGTTCTTCTGACAAACCCGTATCCATGGGGAAATTAGGATCTCCAGAACTGATAGCGTCAACCACTCCAGATGTACGTATGTGAGACTCCCAAGGAAGATGGAAAACGACACCATGAGGATCACCAATACCAACCTGCAACAGAACTACATCTAAGAAAAAACTGATGACTGAAGTTATTTGAGATAAAAGAAACCACAAAGCAATACCCTGGATATAAAATCGGACACCATGGCACCAAGATCGTCTGTGTTATCCATGCTGCACATTGGAACAAGATTCCATGCTGCACATACAATTTCATTATCTGCATGCCAGTATGCATCTTCAGAGACACCTTCTACCTTATCTTCTCCAGGATGCATTCTCCTTGTAAATAAATTCTTATGCAAAGATTTGAGACTGCAAGAAATATTAACCAACAAGATTACTTAGTTATTCTATACAATTAAAAATAGGAAACCAGATCTAGTTTACATTTTAGTAACAAAGTCTGTCTTGTGGCATCATGTTGAAAATAAAATTGTCCTCGGGTGGTTGGGCATGGCATCTAAGTCACTGAACCTCATCTATGAAAAAATGCCATGCCCAAATTGCCCTCAAATCAGGATTAATATGGAAAAAGAATCAAACAGAAAGTGAAGGTCCATGGAGAAATGGCAGGAAAAAGCCTTCAAGAATCAATGTTATTTAATTAAATTTTTAAGATCGGAAGAGCACACGTCCCTTTTTAGATGGGTTCAAATATCATTCATCCCTTTTTTGAAGCATAAATTTTCGCAAGGTATGAAACTACTCAGATAAGGACAATAGGTGAGTAAAAAATAAAGTAGGCAACAGAAAATTTTAACAGATACTGAAATTTGTTCACAGACATCAGTTTCCTACAAAAGTACCTCTCCAGAACGGCAATAAATCCAACTGTTCCTAGAAGAGGTACCTTAAATTTGTCATCCTCCAACTTCTATGGAAGCTTATTAAGATCTCTTAGGAGATACAAGTCGTAAAAGATTTTAAAGAAAAAATAACTAATTTATCCAACCTAAATGATTTTAAAGGAAAAATAACTAATTTATCCATGTTAACAGTATATTGAACCCTTCAAATATAGGTGTATGACAATCATTAAAAGGGTGTTTGATTCTCATAATATTTTCACCTATCATCGACTTGACACTGCTCAATCACAACTATATATTTCAAATGCCCACTAAATCTCTATTATCATTATAATTTGAAATTATAATAAGAATCAAAAAGACAAAAACCATTTAAATACAGTCTTATTGAATTTAAGTAATTTGCTTCTGAAATCAAGAAATCACAGTATGCATATAGATAAGAAACCTCCTTTAGGTGCAATTTCTCTTCAGGAAGAAGTCGAAAAATCTTCTTAAAAGAGTACCAATAAGTTCTCAATTTGAAGAACTTAAATTTCATTATGTTAAATAAACTGAAAAACCTGAAGCACATAAGCAGATCGCAATGCTGCAGAGATGTTTGTAAAGGAAAAGGGACAAGGATTTGTACCATATTATTCAGTGTTTGCAGCCTACTCAGAGTTATTGCTAATTTCTTTCAAGATATACTAGTTTGCTGATGACACAGAATACACATTTCTCTAAAGAGCAAAAACATGTGTGCACCTGAAGAGAAGTAATCTTGGTGGAACACAGCGAGATCTCTTCACAAGCTGAAAATAAAATTAAGTTAAAGACGTAGAGAAAATAAATACCTAATTAGATAAACTAAGAGAAGTACACAAGTTCAAAGCCAGTGAACCATATACTCATGACCAGACAACATTCCCCTTACATTGAGTAAGTGGACCCTTGGAGAGTAATTTTGACATATTTTCTGGTGAAACCTTCGTAGTTCATCAAACATGTCAATTTCAGGGAACTGCTCTAGCTCCTAAAGCAATACGGTAAATGATCAGCAATAATACCAAGCCGAGCAGCAGTACACATAACATAGCAAAAGGAGCATTTCAAAGCAACCAGCTTTTTCAGCAGAACTGTAAGGACGGACATTCAAGGAGATAGAATCATACTTTAATGTATTCATACAGAGATGAATCTGAACCCAAGATAAGCTGTTGGAGCAGAGATACAATTTTAGAAGCAGTGACAGGAAGCTTGCCACTACATTCAGGAGTGCAACACGCAACCAACTTAGATACCAACGACTGACCAATAAAGCAACTACGTTAGTGTTGAAAATTAAAAGCTATCGTTGCAAAGAACAGATTATGCTTTGAGGCGATACATAACCTGAAGGTGTTCACCAAGCACTCCAGTAGTCTCTCCTGTATTGCTTAATGTCTTGAGCAATACGGAAGTAATATAACAGCATTGATCCATTAAAGGATGGTGACCAATGAACTGACCAATCAAATTGAGAATGTAACTGTTCAACGCAGCACATGTGTTAGAAAAATCTGCCAGGAAAATAACATTGGAATACCAATAAATAGATAGGCAAGTTGTGGGGTTGAAAGAGACTAGGCTTCCCACCGGAAAATGTATAGACAGAGAGAGAGTCTCTTCTCAAACAAGTAACATACATGCAAGTCAATCTTTAAGATATAAATGTCCAATAGCTGAGAAAAATAACAGATTGCTTTTAATCATATTCAATGACAAAAAGGCCTCATTACAGAAATGAAAAATGAAAATGGCATCATATCTATATGTCCTGAAAGTCTCTTCCTAAAAGAGTGTTAAGTAACTGATAGTAGGTCTTTTTTAAAGTAACACTAAAGTAACTGATAGTAGGTCGTTTCTTAAAGTAGCTGATAGAAGGTCTTTTCTTAAAGTAACACTAAATCAATAAAAGGTGGTTTAGGATCATACTTGTACAGATGATTAGACTCAATCCGACAAATCATTCTATTACTTTATTAGTATGCACCGAAAGTTCAAATTCAAAGACAATGACCATGTGGTGTGCATAGTCAAAAAGCATTTCTGAGTCAAAAATCCAACAGAAGTGAATAAAATAACAAGACTTTATTAAGACACTAGTATGCTGAAGTTAACCCATCCTTGCTCTCACTAAGCATTGACCGAAAGTTTAAATTCAAAGACAATGACCATGTGTGTGCATACTCAAAAAGCAGTTCTGAGTCAAAAATCCAACAAAAGTGAATAAAATAACAAGACTTTATTAAGAACTCATTCATCTAAACTAATATTTAGCAAAGTAGAGATGTCACGCAAAATATAAGTTATAACTAGTTCCTAGTATACTAAAATATATCTGCAATCAACGGCATAAACAAGCGCAGAATAGAACAATTTAACTTCTACGGTCGCCTATGTCACTAATCGTTGACATTTTATACCTGCAGCCCAAATAAAGAGAGAAGGGGAAGAAAAACTAAGAGCTTGTTTGAAGCTCTTTATTTTTTCAATTTATAAAGGGAATTTATAATGAGTGGAAATGAGTGGTGGAGATTTAATTGAAGTTTGAAATGTGTGGTGATTGTCGCGTAGCTGTCAAATCAACAGTCAAATCATGGTAGGTGAATTTATAAAAAGAAAAAATAAAGAGGTTCAAACAACCCCTAATGCCAACAAAGTTAAAACTCTATGCAGTTTAATAGCAACCTTTAGATCTATAGACAAACTCACTTTAAAGTACTAGGAATTGCAGCTCTATGCCCAAGCACATCAACAAGCACTTCAATCTCAGCCAAGCGATTACGTTTATGCCGATAATGAGCCGCGGCAGTAATTTTGTAATGCATCTCAACCATAAACTGCACAAATTTGAAAACTTTTAAAATTGATAAGCTTTCACAACAACCACTCAAAATACAAAGAAAAACGAAATATCAATATATGAAGAATTCGCCTAAAAACCAACAAATGACAAAGGAAACAAGAAATCACCATAAATACTCTATCAGGTCTAAATATGTTTATCTTGTCAATAAGGCCAAGACTTCTGGAAGAATCCTCTCTACAAGAATCAAATAAAAAAATTTCACAAAAACGTAATAGAATAAAAGATACAAAAGCTGAAACTGGAAGACGGTACTGCACATCTCCAAGAATCCATCAACAATAGTTTGAATTGCACGTGCAATTGCATCTTTGGAGAAGAAAGGTAGTGGCGGATCTGAAGTGCAGGAAGCAAGGGAGAAAGTATGGTTCACTATAGCAACCTGCAAAAGGGAAGAAATTAAGAAAACTTATCTTAGCTGGCTAAACTTTTTTTATTGATGTAATTGTGATAAACGAGCATAAGCTAGTAAACTGAAGACCATCAAAAACCTAAGAATTGCAAATACCCAAGCGATTCCTAATGATAAAAACCAAATAGAAAGAAAACGAAGGGGGGAACACAAAATTAAGCAAACTATAGGCCACCAAGTGCTCAGATAAGAAAAAACTAAAGGTAATCTGGCAAAAGAGAAGAATAAGAACAATGACAGAAATAAAATTCCAATATCGTCTTAAATGAGTATTAACAATGATATCTCCATTAAATTAAAGAGGATCGGCCGCTTGTGATATTCATATAAGTAATTTTTGGAGAAAGTTATCTCAACTTCGTCCCAGAAACTAATGATTTGCAGCTCCAATAGTAAGAATAAAACCCATGATGATCTTCAGTAGAAGTAACAGCTTAACTGGGAAAACCCCACATAATCTCGATCTAGTCAGCCTCGACTTATGCAGCAAATTTCCAAGCAGAACTAACAGTTAGGTTGTAGGGAGTAAGTTGGTCATACCATTTGCTTCTTAATTAGTTCATCTCTTTCATGCTCAGATATTTCAGCAATGTGCAGAATTGAACTTTCAAGAACTGCTGACCCTTTTTCCCACCCGGCTTTCTTACTGCAATGCAAAGCCATACTAACAGAAAAGATATGCACAAAGTGATTCCTAACCAAATCTGCACAAGGCTGACAAGCGACCTGGAAATGACAATAAGAACAAGCACGCATAAGCATATGTAATTCAAGATACACAAAAGTAAAAAATGAAAAATAAATAAAGTGAAACAAGCACTAGGAACTCCGAAAATCTAATCCCTTTCCGTACAGAGTCAACAATATACCAACTATATTCCTGTGCTGCTGTTTGATTGAATCGATCTCCAGTGGCTTCTGTAAATATATAATCTGATAATAATCTTAGAGCTATTTTTTTAGCACATGGCAAGAACAAAGCCCCAATTAAGAGGTAAAAATATAGTACATGTACAGAACAAACTTATAGCCAATAGGGAATCATATGTGAACTTAAAACTTCTAAAGGAGTCAATAGAAATAGCTACCTTAGCAACCCATTTTAAACTGGAACCATCCTCATGCAAGATCAAAGCTGGAAGAAGCCAATGGCAACAGTACTGCATGAACGTTACTGGTTCCAAGTTTGAGACAAAAAGGTCTCTTGTCTGAAAATTTGATAAAGAACCCAAAAATCAGGAGCTGTCTTTAACACCAGACACGCAAAGAGCCTCAACTAGATAATGTATGACAACTTACCTCAACGAATGCAACTAAGCTCACACCACAATCAACCCAGCAAAAGAGAATAGGCCCCATAAGCTCCTCCAAATACTACAAACATTAGACAATACATACAAGTCATAAAAAATGTGAAAAATTAACTCTCTCATCTTACAATCATCAGGAAGTATTCTTCTATACCTTAGTCCTGTTTGTATATTGTAGTTCCCTTGATAAGCTATCAAGTGCAGCAATGACTAATTCCCTGGAGCACGGGACAAAATTTCAGAAAAGGAAGGTAGATTCCATGCAACAGAAAGAGTTAACAATTCTTTTCTTTTACCTTTCACAAGGCTCAATTGCAGCAATAGCACAAATCATGAAAACAGCCTGCATTTGAAGTTTAGACACCAAAACAGTAAAAAACAAGAAATAGTTCTTTTCAGTTAAAATAAAAAGAAAGAGACAAGCAGGCATCCCCTGTAAATTTAGATATATCATGTAGTTAACTGAACAAAATAAAAGGTAAGTAGTAGAAAATATCAAACATCCTCAAAATGGGGGATATTTTTCCTATTGCTCAATGGCCCATTTCTTTGTCCCCCTTTTTTTTGTGTTGTGGTTGGAGGAGTGGAATTCTAGACTTAGTTAAATCAACATCTATCATGGCTCACAAATAAAGCGTATTATCATTTGATGGATTGTCTCTTATATTACTACCTCCGTCCCACAAACATAGTCGAATAGTTATTTTCACATAGATTAAGAAACGATAGTTAATATAGTTGAAACATTAAATTTTATCTTATTTTTCCACATATACCCTTATATCTCATTAATTGTTTGAAATACTTTCAATGCATAAGTAGTTGAATAATAATAATTAATTAGGGGCATATATGGAAATAAACTATTAAATAGATGCTCAATATGGTAAGTGGACTATCTTTTTGGGACGGACAAAAAATGAATAGTGGACTATCTTTTTGAGACGGAGGTAGTATGTTTTATTTTAGCTTTTTTTTGTCTACAAGAGTTCCCAGCAGGAAAACATAGTGAACAGTACTTCTGAATCTAAAATAGTAGGCCCAGGGAGAGTTACAAAACTAAAACTTCATCATTTAAGGGGGATCAGATGCCACAGTGCATTTCTTACAATATCCACTTCCAGTAATGCCCTGCCAAGTGTCCCACATTTTCGCTAGTGGAACACTTGGTGGTGCATCATCATTGGCAGTGGGCATTCGATCAATTTGGCATTTAGGTGAGAGAGGTGCATTTTACCTCTTTTCACTGCAGAAGAGATAAAAATATAAAAGAATCAAAAGTATTTGCGTATATTTTATTATATTAGATTAACGTAAGTGTATTTATATAGATGCCTGTGAAAATGCCTATCAGAAATGATTATTCACACGTGGGTATTTATCCTTCTCAATATAGATGCTCAGGTTTCTCATCCAATAAAATAAAATTGACAAGGACTTGGAAACGTGAGTACCTCTAACTCAATTTTGTCACTCAGCAGTGCAAGATGCATGAGAGTTACTATAGTCGTTTCCATCATTGGACGAGGCTGTGGACCAGCAGCCAAAACTTCTGCGGCTGTAACAACTTTTTGTCTTGAGCAGATAACCAACTTTGTGCCAAAATTTGAACTGAAATAACAAGTTTAAAAATAAACAAGCATGCAATTGTGATCTTCAGCAGATAAAAATGTATGCAAAAATTAAAATTGATCCCAGGCTTTGCGGTTTCAATGAATGGCTATGGGATCTTGGAAGCATTAGCACCAGAAGGTATCTATAAGTTACACAAAAGCCTTAAAATACAGCTGAAACATGAAATCACAGACCAAGGGAAAAAATGCCCCTAATGCATATAGAAGTCTCCGATAACAAGGAGTTCAAAATAGTGATGAGATCACATATTCTACATTGGCTAAAATATCAAATATGAACTCCGAGACAACTCTATGCAACCTTTCCACTTACTGTAGGAAACTGGTTTTCCTCACCTTTTTTTCAATCAAAATCAATTTGCAATAGACCGACAAGCTAGCAAGAAATAGCAACTGCAAAATCTATAACAAACCAAATCCTTAATGGAGCATCAAACATACTAATAAAAAAAATCCATCTCTAGCATTGAATTTTCCAACAGTCATCCTCAAGTTTTTCTGAAGATGTCAATTAGCTAGCTTCCTAGAGAGTGAAACTCAGTTTTAGTCCCTTCACAAATATTATCTGCTAAATGTTCCTAAATGGATACAGTTGGAGTACATATCAGGCAAGTCTCCAACATCTCCTTTATGAAGTGCCATCAATCATTCTCAACAGCTTTGCCTACCAGACTTTATCTTATCAGGCTCATCAGGACTATATGCAGTATTGGTTATTGCTCTAGACTCTAGTATCAATAATAGTGTTTCATGGGATAAAGTTATCGTCTTGATACTGATGATAAAGAATTAGGAAAGCTTTTTAATCTTTATTACTGCATCCACGGGCTATCCACGAGAAGAGTGCACAAACTATAAGATAATAAGATAATGAAATGTTCAGCATCTTTTACGAATAACTGTATGATCCACAGATCATTTTTGGCAGCCCTTCCCATAATAACAGGAAAATCTTTAAATCTGTAATCTTAATTCTGATACTATAGAATCAGGAAAGCTTTTTAGTCTTCATTACTGCCTCCACATGTGATCCATGAGGAAAGTGCACAAACTATAACATAATAAAATGTTTAGCAGTTTTCAAAAGTAACAGTATGATCAACAGGTCATGTTTGGCATGTTTCGAAAGGGACAGGCACTTCCCAGAATAATGGGAAAATCTTTACTCTGAGTCTGAAGCCACTTACCATATATCTTGGAAGAGCTCGGTATGACCGTCCCACCTTTGGAATAGGATACCAATCTGCCGTGCCAAGTAAAATCTAACCCGATAATCAGGGTCATGGAGCAGCATAAATAGCTTTTCAATCATGGACTGGTCAACCAATTTCACGCACAGAACACAAAATGAAATTGACATTTTTCAGTATTACTTGACATTTATGAGAAACGAAAAAAGAAAAGGAAAATAAATAATTTTCTACAGATCCTTCTTGATCTCATTAAAGAACCATCAATAACCTGAGCAATATGTGGCCTGAGAGATACAAAGTTGCATAGACATTCAACAAGCTTAGTACGACCACGCCAATCAAAGAGACCGTTCTCAAATACTCTGTTAACCAAATCTCCAAGAGAAACCAAGCACTGAAAGTGAAGTAGCAACTGAGTTACAGGGATTTACGGTCTTCTATTTTACAATGTTCATAAGCCAAAGAAAAAGGTGCAAGAGAAGAAGTAATGAGTGAGTTGAAAATGGAAACATTGCATGGTTAAACTGAGAGTAACAAATATTAGCACCAAGAGATCGATGCAGTAGGAGTTATAATATAAAGTGGCGTTTGATTCTCAATGTTTTTCCCTATTATAATCCAACCAACCACTTGATTAGCAACTACTCAATTACAAACACATAATTCCACAGGACCCACTAAACCTCACTACTCACTCTACCTCATCATTTTTGCCCCATTATAATGGGCAAAAATAAGGAGAATCAAACACCTCATAGAAAGCTAGGGAAAAGCCATGTTCAGTTGATGGCAGCATGTCACTGACTGGTGATTTCACACTATGTGCGGTTTAAGTTTAAACTTCTTAGAGTTAGTTACAATCCACAGGTACACATTAAGTCAGCCTTGATTCTTAACATAGTGGTGAAGTGTTGGTGGAACTTAAATAAAGGCAAGATAACAATCTTAAGCACAAGAGAGTTGGTTGTATAGATTTTTGTCTTGAACGATGACTACTTAAAATTTTGACCCCCATAGCATGCTGCCTGTAGCAGCATACAGATTGAGCAGTTCAGCTCATCCTCAATTGAAGCCCATACGCTGCACAGTTCAAAGATACAACATCAAGCAATATACCTACCTCTTCAGATGGCCCTTCCCTTATAGTTGAAGCGCCATTTTTACCATTCACAACTGCATCCAGTTGCAACAGGCTCTCCACCAAACCACAGATGGAATCTAGTATATTTGCACGCTGGATTTTCAGGTTTCCCCATGTACTTAAGGCCTCATTTATAGACAGAACCTGCAGAGTGAAAAAATTAATTGACTACGCAATTTTCAAGAGAGCAAACCTGGGATGACTATAAGTAACACATCTGGACTAGCAGAGTACCAAATCTGTTAAATTCCTGAAGGACGACGCTCTTCCGATCTTGTCGACAGAGAATGAATAGGAACTTCTCCAAAACCTAATTCAACATGAGAATTGGATACAGTCAGGTAGCTGCGAGATATTTCAGTAGCAATACAGAAAAAGACTTGGGATAGAAAAATGTACTGGGTTATTTGTTAATATAAGATCGGAAGAGCACACGCTTTGAATCACTCTCTTTATCTTTAAGGTTGAACAAGATTTCCCAGGTAACTATTGGTAAAATTGGGAAAAAGCTAGAAATGATTGACAGGAGGTCCATTTTCTGAGTTACTGACAAAGTGGAGGTTCCAGAGGTCTGATCCCCATCAATGGTTAAAACATCATCAGTAGATCCACTATTAACATCCAACTCCACATCCACGATAATACCTTTGCTGCTATTTGTTGGAATAAAATCTCGAACAGAGTGAAAATCTGACGAGTCAACTTTTGAATGTAGGTTCTTTCCGCTTTCCAGATATCCTTCATATACTTTTGCCAGGGCCTTGACTAGTTTCTCAATTGATTGAAAAAGTGCAGGATAAAAAGCGTCATCTTTCCGTTGCCATTTGTTAAACAATGGCGAGTGAGCAAAGCTTTTAAAGGAAGCCACTGTTAAGTCCATGTTGTTGAAAACCGGGTTCGAGCCCAAACAAGCATGCATGATATTATCATAGGCTTTGTCAATAACACAGACAGCATGGTCCACCAATTCTAGAAGTACTCGCACAGTTTGGAAACAAAGGGAGGGATGTCCTCTCTAATCCTGAACAAAGGGGAAAGAAGTGGAAACAAGACGGGTACAGTGAGGACAGATAAACTGCAGTAGTCTCTAATAGATTATGACGTTCTAGGAACCCCAAAAAATAAATAAATAAGAAAGAGAGGAGGAAAACTATGCTGCAAATTGATCGCAGAGATTAACACAAACACCAAGTTCAATATATCATCTCATGCTCTATTGTCACCACTCATCACAGTAACTGAAAAATGCCATGAAGTACTAAAAAATATAAAATTGTAAGCAACACTAGGGGAAAAAGAAGACCAAAGTTACAAATAAAACTAAAATCCTGTATCAAGTGATTAAAGAAATTACTGAAGAAAGAATCTAGTTCACAACAAAAACAACCACGGACAATCAAAAATGCCACTTTATTTCAATGAAGCATTTTAAGTGGCGATGCAGAAGTAAAATCTGACACCTTTTGAACCAAATTGAGGGTGGCAGTAAAGGACAAAGGTGGAAAACTACCTTGTTGAACATGAGCAGTACATGAAATTAGATAAGAGAGTGCATGTGTAGATGACTTCTGGGAGAAGCATCTTTTCAATTTCTCTATCCTTTAAATTTTCAAGAACATAATTTTCCACTTCATGAAGCAGCTGATCTTTCAGTTGCCGTGGAAGACGTATGAAATCGGGATACTTTGATGGAGTTACCTGAATCATTAGAATATCTAGTGAACATCAAGCAACAAAGCCAAGTATTTCTTCCAAAAGAAGGAACGCAAATATAAGCACCTTTGGACATGAATTATCATGAAACCTTGAAAGACTTTCAACTGAACAATCAAAAACCCCACAGAGACTTTCAAGCACATGTTCCTCCGCCTAACAAGAAAAACATTCCATCTATAAGAACCATCATGTACCAGATGCACATATTCCAGATACAATAGTGAATTAGCAAGAAACTACCTTTGCTCGCACGTCTGTAGCTTCAGAAACAAAGAATTGAAGATCGTTGGCATCATACAGGAGAGGAGCAGCACCAACAGAGAGAGAATAAACAGCTGATGGGAATAGAACAACCAACTGCTCATTCAGCATCGAGAACTCCTACATAAGAAAGGGTTAATCTGAAAGTTCTAGATTAACTTCCACACACAAGAACCAACCCCAGCCACCCAACACTCCCAAGTGCCAAAATGGAAACAAACATGACATGAAAAGAAAATAAGATAAAAGCGAAAGGATTGGAAGATAGATGGAAAACGTGGAAAAGAAATATCAACTTGCCCTAAAATGTACAGTGAGAGATGGGAATGACAACCAATTGAATAAGCTTTTGATATCAACATGTAAAAGTTTATACACATAAGAGAGGAAAAAAGGGTAAAAATTGGAAACTTGCAGTAAGACTGTAAGAGGAATTACAACATAGCATCTTTTTATTTGTCCATGTATACTTGCAAACATAGTGTTTACGCAAACGTAGTGTTTACGTGTGAATAGGAAGCCAAATTATATATATTTGGAACAGACCTTCCCATTGATCAATGTCAAAACACCTCGCACAAGATTCTGCCGGAGATACAAGGCATCACGAAGATCACCCTGCAGAGAGAAGAAAATGATCATTTAAGTAACGCAATTCACTCTAATGTTTAAAAGAACTGGAAAAGCCCTCTGAGCTATGTAATTTAACAAAATAGAAAACATAAACCTAAAATCCTGCACAAATATTGAGATAAACTATTATATCAACTACAGAAGTGTCATATCCTGACAACTTCAACCAAAGTTTAGAATATGCTCATTCAGAATCAGAAGTAAAATATAATGAGGATATGCTTCAGTCACCTAGAAACATCTAAGGAAACATTTTTCCATGAGAACTGAACTAGTAGAAAACTAGCCATGACACGTATACTCCCATAATTGGAAACGAAAAGACACTACAATATGAACATACATAGTATAAATTCTAAACCCTTTTCACTTGATCATGCACTTTTACAATATAGAGAAAAATTGGGACAAATGGTATTTGACATATAAATCCATTACTATATAACCAGGAGTTAAAGCACGTTTCATTTTCCATTAAAATCTGACAACATTATGATTTGATCAGAGTGGTGATCTCGCCGATCCCACGTGATGTTCAGATAATAAGCAGATAGTAGTTCAAAGAAGTTGTGGCTCCCAGATTAGTTGAAGCCTAAAAAACCAGAAGAGCATGAAATTATGTTTCAACAAAATTCAACAATTTAAGAGCTAAATGTCCTCATGTAACAAGGATATGAAGATGAAATATCAACAAATAAGTTGTATGCATTAGATAATCTATTGTAATACTGTATATCTTAAATAAAGATTTTTTATTCAAAACCAATACCAAGAACCAATAAAAACATACCCAATAAAGAAATTTGAAATCAGAAAAGGTCAAACATCCTCTTTTTCTCATTACCAATGTCAAATTACTATATTAAAATTTTATAGCAACAACATAACAATGTAGCTCTGGACATCTTTCAACCAAAATAAAGTCCTTGTAACATGTATTTTATCCAATAAGTTATATAGGGGAAAAATAATGAAAAAAACTCTAGAATAGAGGATGCTATGAAAAAAATATCACTTGGAAAACTTCAGCAAACAAAAAGCCTTGCTTCTCCTTACCTGCAAAGCTTTCCTTGAGAAGTAGCATGAGATGAAGAATAAAACAGATCTGAAAAATATCCACAACATTAAAGGTATAAGTAAGTTGGATACATTGTTCTCAAAAAAAAAAAAAAAAAAAGTAAGTTGGATACATAGTTCAGCGACAAACAAATCATTGTTCATAAAGCCATATCTAATTCTTCTCCCTGAATACAAATTTTGAAAGAATTCAAGGATTTAAGCTATTTTCTCGGTATGAAAATCGCAAGGTTCAGCGACAAACAAATCATTGTTCATAAAGCCATATCTAATTCTTCTCCCTGAATACAAATTTTGAAAGAATTCAAGGATTTAAGCTATTTTCTCGGTATGAAAATCGCAAGGTTCAGCGACAAACAAATCATTGTTCATAAAGCCATATCTAATTCTTCTCCCTGAATACAAATTTTGAAAGAATTCAAGGATTTAAGCTATTTTCTCGGTATGAAAATCGCAAGGTTCAGCGACAAACAAATCATTGTTCATAAAGCCATATCTAATTCTTCTCCCTGAATACAAATTTTGAAAGAATTCAAGGATTTAAGCTATTTTCTCGGTATGAAAATCGCAAGGTTCAGCGACAAACAAATCATTGTTCATAAAGCCATATCTAATTCTTCTCCCTGAATACAAATTTTGAAAGAATTCAAGGATTTAAGCTATTTTCTCGGTATGAAAATCGCAAGGTTCAGCGACAAACAAATCATTGTTCATAAAGCCATATCTAATTCTTCTCCCTGAATACAAATTTTGAAAGAATTCAAGGATTTAAGCTATTTTCTCGGTATGAAAATCGCAAGGTCCAAAAATGATAAAGCGGTTTGCCAAAGAATGCAAGCATTTCTTTTGAAAGAAAATGTGATGACTGAATGCAAACAGTTGATCCACCTTTAGAACCTAATCCCGAGCTTGGAGCAGAGTAAAGGAATTCTAGTTTACAAGGATGAAGGAATACGAAAAGACTTCTTGGAGGACTTGTTAATTTATTCCGCACTAATTAGGCCATGGCTTATGTCCATAGAATACAAAAGTGTAAACGAGCGTGCCTCTCAAGTTGAGGCGCAAGGCTCATGTCTTGAGGCGCACATTTACTTGATTTTCTATGAGGCATGCATGCGCCAGATGCATACACCTCATTCATTAAGGCATATGGCTCGTATTGCACGCCTCAAGGCATAAAAAGCATTAACGGATGAACGAAAAATTGGAACGGGGATAAATTATTAGATTCACACGTCAAGAGAATTAATTAATTATGGAATATTTTAGAGTTGCACTAATTTGCCTTTAGTGGAACGTGGGAATAATTAGATAGGACAATTAGGTTAGCATAACTTGATCGAATTATTAGAAGCCTATAATGTACAAGTCTATTTAGGTCCCTATGGTAGCTTTAGAAAAGTCTTTGGATTCCACAACTCAAAATGATCAAAATAAAAATTTTAGACTTGATAGGTTTAGCGAAGAAAATCCTTATAAATATAGAAGGCGGCGGCCATCCCCATCCCAATCCTAAGAGAGATTTGGTCGACTCCTATATTGTATTGAAGAGAATTTGATTATCTTAGGGCTAGATATCTATGTTAGCACCTTGATTTGATGTGCATGTCCCCACTAATTCAATTTATACTTTGAAGACTACCGAAGAAGATTCAAGGGTGAAGAGTTGATCAGCAAATTAATTGCAGATTTAATTTCCAATGCGTTTCTATTTTAGCAATTAATTAGATTTATTATATATTGAATTAAACACACAGATGGATCCTATTATTGCAACCCTCCCCCCCCGGCCCAAAAAAAGGGACAAAAGTTAATGGAAAAAATATGGCAAGTTTCATATGAGAACCACTTACGCGGATGGCAAATGTTTGAAAAACCGAAGATCCCACACATCTTGGGAGATGTTACATGCATCTGTTGTTTCCTGAAAGGCATGAATTGAAAGGATCCCAAGAAAATTAAAATCCACATCCTACGTCAAGGCATTCTCTAACAAAGAGACTTAACAATACAGAACAAGCAACTTGGCAAAGCAAGAATTTATGATCTTACACTAGACAATATGTTACAAAGTAGCACCAATGTAGCATCCACCTACATTAAAAGGAGGCACACGAAACCACATCAAGAAGATACTATTGGAAATTATAGAAAGTGCTTTTCAAAAAGCAATATTATGGTCTACTCTATGACCATCAAAAAGGGAGAAGAAAAGGGACGGGAAAAAAAAAAGGAAAGAGAAAAGCAATCATCATGCTTAGGAACATGGGAATTCAACAAGAACATTGCATACGCTAAAAATTGCAGTTAGACAAGCAATTCCACATTAATATTAATAGTTGTAAAGATATACATTCTATTTTCTTAGCCAGCGCCACATTAATATTAATATTAATAGTTGTAAAGATATACATTCTATTTTCTTAGGAAGCTGTGTATAGATGAGAGGTTTGTAGCCAGCGCCACTTAATACGAGAATGTTCACCACAATGAATTTAAGTTACGCACTTTTGATTTTCACAAAAATGTTACAAATAGTTAGTTTACTGGTATCACTATTTTTCTTAGGATAACATAGATATGTAGAAGTTTGTGAACCACACTTGACTTCTCATCAAAACTAGTCTGCATAGATTTGCATGGTAGCAACAGTCAAAATGGAGATTTAAGTACTTCAACCAATTTTACCACTCAAAGGTGCTGTGAATAGTTCATTAGAAAACTTAAAGCCTCTGATACAGGCTTGAAGTTGGTTTGCCACAATATAAACGGTGATGGCAACTGCAACTGCAACCGAATAAGAAATTCACGTATTGAAATAGAGACTCCAATGTATCTGTTAATACATGCAGAGTTTGAAGGCATTTTCTTTTCTCTATAATTTCCTAAAAAAGGTATTTCTGCATTTTCAGGATTTCCGACGAGACTTATTGCTTGGAAATCATGTTGACAATTTGAGAAAATAACTGATATATACTGGGTATTTTGCAGTAAGACTGAAGGAGCTATATTTCCCGAACATACTTTAGATGGAATACGGACCTTCAAACTTGTTTTGTAGACTAGAGCTCAACATTTTGAACAGGTGTAACAAAATAATCACTAGTCAAAGAAACTATTATCTTTGTCATTAGTCTATAATAAAAACTCTTTGAGTTGTTGGTGGATTAAATATGAGTTTCGGACTGTTGTAGCTTGAAATTGGCAGTCATTGGATGAAAAACAAACATGACACTTCAACGTTACAGGGTAGATGTACTATTTCACTTAAAGATGATATAAGTCGGTGCATCCCACGAGTTGGCAAAGTAATAAGATATATTAATTATAATGCATGGGAAACTAAACAACAGAGAATGACATTTCTACTTGCAATTCAGTATTTGTATATGTTATAAACTAATTAGGTGCCTCTAGGTCTAAAGCAGAATCTGATGAACTGATTAGTTATAGTTCAACTACCTTGGCATGGATTCTTTATTTTATAAACTTAACTGTGATGAATGTGATACGTGATAGTGAACACCAAGCAGACAATACACTACGAAGGTCCATGCCAAAACTTACAATTGAGCGGACATTGCTGAATGTAGGCAAACCACCGACGAGACAGCTACATATTATGTGCCAACCTTTGTCCATCTGCAAAAGCATGGCAAGAGTCAAATCATAATGTGAGGAAAGGATAAGACAAAATAACGAGGATATCACCCACAAATTGCACATGAATCTATCAGCCACAGAATTATGCTGAATTGGAAAAAATTTGTTAGTATATGATAAATAAGAATGCCATGAAAACCTAGTGCACATACCAGATTAACCGGTCAGAGCATTATGTCAATTTGCAACTCATTAGTTATTCTTCCTTTGCTTATTAATCCAAACTTTGAGCTAAAGCACAAAAGGACGTGTTAGTTACCCCAAAAAAGATTATGTGTAGTTAAAGTATTTTCTAGATCAATGCATGCAGAGCACGTTCAAGCAAGATTTCAATAAACTTCTAAACAATAGGGTTTTTTAAAAAAAAAAAATGTTAGACCTTTTCCAGAGAAAAATGAATTATATTGATAGAGAGGAAAGATAAAATGGTTTTTTAAAAAAAAAAAAAAAGTTCTATTCCATGACTGAAATTAAAAACCCAAGTGTTTGTCTTTCATTGATCATATAGGAAAAAACAGCAGAAGTGGCGCGAACAGATTATGGGAGTTCCTTCAAATGCAAGCACAGAAAGTAATGACCATTGTTGCCATATTCATACTCTTGTCATTCTGGGCACGTCAAATCCCTGAAAGTTCAATGCCAAATCTATTTTTCTTTTCTTTTCTTTTTTTTAATAGACAATGGCGTTTACTGATACTTATGGACAAGAAGATATTCAATGACCATTGTTTCCATATTCGAATATTCTTGTCATTCTGGGCACGTCAAATCCCCGAAAGTTCAATGCCAAATCTATTTTTCTTTTCTCTTTTTTTTTTTTTTTAAATAGACAATGATGTTTACTCATACTTATGGACGAGAAGATATTCACAATTACATGAAGAATTATATTCTTATCTTTATCCAAGCACCCGAAAAGCTTGGTAGTTGGAAGGTACAACAGGTTTGAGCTCCAACAAGGACATATAAATAAAAAGGATAGTAACGTATGTATCAACAGAATCTCATCCATCCTGTTGCTAGGAAAAAGTCTAAATTACCTCATTCTTGGTGGAAGATGACTTCCTTGCAGTTTCCAAACTAGTAGCAGGAAATAGCAGCAATCGGGAAAGTTCATGCAGACTCCTTCACATGCACTCACATGTATACAAATGTCAAGCTGAAGAATAGAGAAATCGACAAGAAGGTCCACATGTACCACTACCAACTACCATGTGTTTGGACATGCACCTTCAAATGAGCTCAAACACATGATAAGTCTAGGGGCAAATAAATAAAAGTAAAAATAGATAGAATGACCGTGCACATCAAGTAACAAGAGTTCAGCGAGAAATGGGTTGGCTAATCAAGGTCAGATTAGGAACAAAGAAAGTAAGGCAGTAGTTAGACATCATATCGTGCCAACTCCAGCAGGACCAGCACAAAAGACTGAGTGAACATCGTTTTCTAAATTAGAACCAGCTTACCGCAATGTCCACAGCAGACCATCATATGTATGCTCCATATTTGCATTACTGATTATTCTGTGAAAGCAAATGCCCCAGTAAGTGCTCAAAATCAAATTTATATATCAAGTTCTAGAAGAATTAGCAAGCATGCGTAGCCACACAACTGAATGGTCCTCCTTTGAAGCAAAAGCGAAAAGAAGAAGATGATTGTGTATGCATAGCCAAAAGAATGCTATACTTCCAGCCAACCAAAAGAGTATAATACTAGCGATAAAGACTCCAGCTGCTAGACCACTAAAATTTTTGGGAGCTTTAAACATATGAAAAATAATCAGATAACAGGATTGGTTCCTGAGAGAAAAGCAGAGAGACTATTGTTTTAAATAAAAGGTACCCTCACTTTGGCATTGGTAGAAACAAAGACAGCAGTTACTTTATATGCATATAAGGACACCAACCCTATCATAAAATCACATAAGATTACCTTTCAAAGTTTGCAGCTATGCTCTCAAACCAACTGAGTAAGAGACCTTTATTGAACCCAGCAGAGAAGTTGCGAAGAAGAAAGAAAAATGCAGCATGCCTGGCACACAATGTAAGTTCCAGAAACCCAGAAGTGAGAGTAAGAAACTACAGATTTTGGGCATAAGCATAACATAGGAATTTAATTACACTCTTAATTGTTTAAATCCTTATTTTTCTCTTATATTCTCCTTTTTATTAGCATTTTCTATTTTTAAATGGCTAAAGAAATTGGATGGTAAAATTCCTGGACATAAAAGGGAGTTACAGGCATATCTGTCAAGTCTACATACCATTTAACACTATACTCAGAAATAAATTGATAATAAATAGTATTAACATCAAAACATGTAAGCATAAAACCTCTCGATCAACATCAGTCCATAATTATAACATAAAGTTCTACTTATATATAATTTCTTTGTAAAGCTCCTACTAAGATAGCTGCTAGTACCAGGTTAACAGCAAAATACTTCTATTTCAACCTACCACGACCATTTCCCCTCCATAAGCTTCTCTTTTATCTGGACTGCAGCATGCTCCCGCCTGGCTCTTTTTTCAGAGTAGGTGCTTTAAGTACATTACTGCATGCCTGACAATTAAATCAGATGAACTGATTACCATTATCCCACATCCTTTAATTTCTACACTTCAACTCTTAGATTCCCAATAAAAATGAAAGTCATATATTGTGGCAAAATCAGATCTGATTTGATCTAATTCGACTTCATTTGGTTAATAACATTTGATTTTATGTCTTGATCATCTTATATAATTTGGTCTGATTGGTATAATGTCGTAAATTCCTATTTTCAGGGTAGATTAGCTATTATAATTTACTTTCTTATCTTTGAGATGTGTTTATTATTCTACATA
This sequence comes from Nyctanthes arbor-tristis, assembly GCA_963692815.1. Classification (NCBI taxonomy): domain Eukaryota; kingdom Viridiplantae; phylum Streptophyta; class Magnoliopsida; order Lamiales; family Oleaceae; genus Nyctanthes; species Nyctanthes arbor-tristis. Next base: position 56,174 of record CAVNYN010269420.1, read on the forward strand.
TAGCTCTGTAAAGTTCTACAAATTATCACCAAGAATTAAATACTCTCTTGCAGTTCTGCAAAACCCATAAATATACTAATATGCTAACAGATCTGGAACAACTCGAAAAGATATAGAAATTTCTATGCAAGTAGAGAGTACGTTTAGGATAATTAACCATATAATAATATAATTGAAACTTGCCAAAAGCCAAAAGATAGCATGTTCCTCATCAATGTATACACATGCGTGTTTTTCTCTTCATTCATTTTTTGACAGTGCCAAAATGACATTTGAAAGAGTGATAACTACAAGATGTAGTAGAGAGGGCCAAGTAACATAGCTATCGGATTGGGGACCAAGCTAAGTAGTACCCGGCAAAAGACAAAAGCTGAAAGCCCCACCACACTATACTGTGAGCTTGTTAAGAGTACACATTTGTCGTCCCGGGTTGAATCACTCCTAAAAGAAAAATGCACCAAGGTAAGATAGGGGGACAGCCCTTACAAACATCTTGAAAACATGCAATATAAATATATAACAACCGGGTTAAATTGCTGCCAGCAGTACTCATTTGATCTAGCTCCTTGCCTACTACATCAAGAAGCTGCTCCAGCAAAGCAGTTCCATCATCCACGCCCCGAGTTAAGCTTAATTGTAATTTCGCATATAGAACAAGTGAATCCTATAAAATAAATTAAAATTAGAAGATATAGCATTTCACTTCAAATCAAAGAAATTATTGATGCAATATTGTTGTGTGCTTACTTTTAGACTTCGGTCGTGAGTTGTGATCCAGCAACGGAACACAAATTGCTGCAAAGCATCATGGATCTCCAGGGATTTACTACCTAAATTTGGTCCATCGTTTATCAGATATGTGTTGATGCACTCAATAAGCTTGCGTGAAATCTTTCCCTCATCCCTAAAATTCAATTGAAAAGGAAAATATCTGATTAACAGCAAAACAGCAAGAAAGATATAAAATGAAAAAATAACGCAAGGAACTATTCAATTTCTTACCTTACATTAGAAAAAATTCGAATAAAACCCTTAACAATGTCATCCCGGAGATCATCAGGAATATCTCCAGGAGGATTTTCAAGAAGAGAATGAAGTGTCAGAGTGAAGCGGAAGACCTCCTCTTTGGGGTTTAATTGGCCAATGTTTTCGGTACTCAAGCTTGTTTCTACCTTCTCCATGTACAGAAGTACAAGATCTATGCAAATTACAGGACGAGCAAATGCTTGACAGTGAATCTCCATCAGAGGAATGTGTATATGCTAATAATTTAGAAAGTAAAGATAAACTCACTAGAATAGACTCGCTTCCTCATTTGAAATCGATAACATCTAACTGCTAAAAGATGCCGGAGGATGACACCATATTCAGACTGAAAGTTCGGAACGTCCTTTAGGACTTCCCACACATGACTGAAAAGTAGTTTAACCACGTGTAAGAGAAGAAACTTTTTGCCTGCATGGGGATAAGAGAAGATCATGACTGAGAAACTGCCCGGATTTTTTGATAAAATATCTGTATGGATAATAATACTTTCATGACGGAACACACGCACATACATATATATACCCACCATCGATCACCTTCCAACATTTGGCAGTTGTGAATGCACTTGCCAGTCTGCGAACAACACTGGGCTAACACATGGCTGAAAAATTTTGTTCAGCCTGCCATATGTCTGTGCATGTGTGCGCCCTTATATGACATACATATCATGTCAAGTTTACTTTAAATCGTTCTCCATGCTTTCAGTCTGAGAACAAAGTTCAGACGTCTAAAAGCACAGCCATTGAGTGAACTAAACATTGTGAAGTGTAGACTTTCTATATTTTGAAATGAATCAATTATCTCCTAATGATGTTGAAGCTATTAACTCCAAGGAAACAAATCATAAAATCAAGGCCAAACCCAATGGAGACTCTAGCAATACGTTTAAGTATGTTAATTGCCTCACAAGCAAGAAAAACTGGTTTAAGCAGCCTTCCTAAAATCATCCTAATCCAATAAATTTAAAAACAACCCATTGGTTTTGTTTCATCATGTGAACTGTAAAGCTGCATATGAGGCTGTTGTTGAGAGAAGCTTAATGTGTTAGAGTAGGAATTCAAAAGTCCTACTAGTGTGCTCTCTTCTAACAGTTACAGTGGTTATTATCCACAGTCAGAAAAGTTATTAGTATGGACCTCATATTTGTTACAAAACAATCTTTCGTTCAAAAGCTTCATCTTCAGGGAAGCTATCTCGATCTATTAAAGGTGATAATTACTTCATTTTTTGGACTCTCCATTCATTAGCTGCGTTATGAAGGAAGCTTATGATTCACCCTCCAGCAATCAAGCTTAGTGATGATCCATCTATGGTTCAGTATAGTGAGAGACAAAGCACCACATAATAGTGGTGGCTCATGCATGAAACTCTTTAATGTAAAACTAAGTTTATCGAACATTTCCTGAACTAATTTTAATTTTAGAGGCCGTAAATGGAAGACCTTAAAGTGCTCATATCTCTTTCAACTTGCCTGTATAACATTTAGACTTCCTTCACTTGGTCAGGAACAGAAAAGAGAAGATTGTAACGTCAACTCCATGAGGATAGAATTATTGCTGTAAACCTCAGCAATATTGAGATTGGGATGCCTCTCAGGAACAACTTGGAATCATCATAAATTCTAAAAAACATTGCCCAGCTTGGGGAAGTTTAGCATTTCGCAGTGCGTTAATTGACACAATGTTGCCCATTTTAAAGTTAGAGCATTCAGAAATTCTGGCGGGTTCAATTCTACATAGGATAGTCTAGTGTAAATATCACATAAAGTGATGAAACTACCAATTTTGTAACAGGGCTAAATTATGGCCAGAAATAACAAAAAGCAAAAGGGCATATCATGAATTCTTCATCATTTCTAGTTTATTTTGGCATTCCTGAACCCTAATTTATCATACACATCATAGATCAAGGTTCGTACAGCTAATAAAAATTCAACCAGTTATCTACGTCTTTGTATCCATATGCACCACAAGTTCAAACACTGACCTACATATCTGTCATCCTCAGCTCGTTGTACAACGATTCGTAGGGTCTTCCCTAAACTTAGCTTCGGCAATCTCTTTTTGCTCGAGGATATCTCAAAGGATACACATTGTATTAGCAATTTGACAAGAAAAGGCCATGTCTCCGCTGCAGAAATAAATAGTTACTCACTGGCCCCCTCAATCCAACAGATAAAACAGTGATAGTGAAAATTAGGCAAAAACTTAGACATGGGCTTACAATTTGGAATGTCATTAGGCTTAAGCATCACAGTCTTCTCAGACAAGTATTTACAGAAGCCAACAGACCGTTCACCGTCCAGCCATGTATTCAATAATTTAATCCCTTCCTGTAATTAAAAGTTCACAAATATGAAACAAGGAATAATAATCTTAAAAGTTACAAAGACATAGCAAGCAATGAATGTAACAATGAGCAGTATTACCAAAATTTAGCAACTGAGTAATCACACAATTGTTTCAGACTTCTAAAATGAAAGTAACCCAAAAAAAAAAAAAAAAAAAAAGAAGTACTCATGCTTAAATGTGAAAGAAAAACATTGTGGGCGTCCATCAAAAAAATTCGCATCATCACTGTTTATCGCTTATCGAATTACCCGTTTTAAAATTAATAATGGTCAAAACCAAGTTATCATGAACTTTCATAAAACCGATTAATGAAAGGTTTCACGTCCATAATATTTTTATATGGGCTATCAGAATTCTTATTACTTCTCTGAGTTTAGCTTTATCTGAGGACAGCTTGCTGACGATCTCCTGTACATCTCTGGATGTAACTTTCGTCGTCATTTTGTAACTTCAACAGTTGGCCGCGGTGTATCGATCATAAAATCATTTGCATATGGGTGCTCGAAAATCTAATGCCGTTCGGCAGCCGACAGAGTTGGAGATTTTCCGATAGAGAAGTCGCGGGAGAATGAGAGTGTGATTTTAGAGCGAGGGAGTAGGTTCAGTTTGAGGGTTTATGAACAGAGAAGGGCTTTTTGTAGAGAGAGAAAAACGGTGTTGCGAGCAGAACCGAATCGTGTTTTGCGGATTTTGACCGTTGCGGCATGCAGACTAAAAAATTGATCTAACACGCCATAATTTTCTATATAGTGTCTTGATAAACATCACATAGATATATTATATATATAATGTTATATCATATAGTGTTATATTGAAACTATAGAGTAGAGGGTGTTATTTTGTTTTTTATTTTTTGGGGACAAATCTTACTTATGAAGGCAGTTTAGATTCAGTTCTGTGTGTTTGATTATCTATTCGAATTATAAGGTGTGTATGAAGTAGATTTTTGAGTTGAAATTGTCAAAAGTAAATTTTTAGGAGAATGTGTGGTTAAAAAACAGTATAGAAAATTGTTAAAAATGATTTTTAAAGAATGTGTGGTTGAAAATAAATTGACACATAAATCGAGAGGAATTGATTATAAAAGAATCTAATTCAAACACACCCACAATTTCACTTAACACAAATTCGACTACTAAATTTGACAATTATGCAACTATCAACGCACATTTTAAAATTCAATTAAACTTCTACCATTCATTTTTAACTCATTATAATTTGATTCTCATTGTAAAAAAGTACTTTGATTTTTTATATTTCTTCGTTTTAAATATATAGTCTACTTAGTTTTTTACAGAGATTAAAAAAAGATTGTTGGAAAAGCAAATTTTATAAATAATTTTTCCAATATACTCTTATATTTAATGAAATTAGTATTAAAGAAGATTATTTTGGTAAAATGGTAAAAAGTTACTTCACAAATTAGAAATGGGGTGGCTATATTGACCAGTCACATTCTCCCACTATACGTTTGGCGGGATTATCCCGTCAAATGCATATATGGTAGGAGATTATTGTATAAATCACATGAGGTTATCTTACAGTGAGACAACTCAAATAGAGATTGTCTAATAATCTCACGGTACAAGTACATCTAGTGGAACAATTCCGCCAAATGTTTGGCGGGAAATCATTTTTGCTATATTAACACCACGACTACACCATAAGATAATTGTATTCAATTTCCTGATTTCTGTCATACTTTATATTTTTAATCAAATATTAACTACTGGCAAGAGGCACGTGTTTTGCATGTTGTTTTCATATTGATGTTTGTGTATTTTTTTTAATTCAAACATTTAGTAATCATGATTTAAATACACTTATTAACATATATCTTAGAACTTAATGTTTAATAATGTTGACGTTGGGTTCTGAAGTGGATCCTGACGTGGACCCAAGTCAGCAAAATGTGAGTGACGTTGTGGTGAGGTTTGATTAGGGTTCCTTGCTGGAGCTACGTCCGATGTGAACATGTGATCTGAGTGGTTTGATTAGGAGACGTGTTTGGAGCTAAACAAGTGTATTGCCAGAATTCTATTTCTAAATTCTCTATTTTAGACGAAAATATGTCTCCCTCTATTGGCACCCCAAGGCCCTTACTTATAGGTAAATCTCGGGGCGCTCTAGGAATTTCATATAATGTGTTCAGACATTAGTACAATAAGTGAACTTGAAAGTACAACATGTTTCTAGTTTTGTCCTAATAACCATCTTTAACCGTCAACTTCTCTTCTTGTAGGATACGCGCCCCGCTTTGATGAGATCCCATCGTGTCTTAATTGGCATCGATGAGATCGGATAATTCTGTTTGGCTAGCTTCTATTCGGGATCGATACAGGTCCGACGTCTCCATCTTCATGTCATGTTCATCCCAAGAATAAGTTAGTCAAATGGCCATTCCTGATTGGACGATTCCTGTTTAGCCAGTTTTTGATCGGCTAACTCTTTTCGGTCTCTAGTTATACATTTAGCCTTATTCTTAATATTTTTCTGATCGGTTAACGGAGTCCTGATCGGATCATTTCTAATCAACCCAAGAGTTCCAATATCATGTCATGTAATTTGGCCTTATTATTTGCATTCTTCTGTTTGGTCAACCAAGTTCGAATCAGCCAACATGGTTGCCTACCCAGGTGTCGACTAGTTCTAAAAGCCATATCTGGATCGGCTAAAATTTGGAAGATCAGAACTCTAGATCCGAATTGGCCAACATAAACCGGATCTCAAATCGACTAGAAAGTACATATAGTAAAGAGATTCAGATCGGCCAAAATGGGAAGATCAGAACTCCAGATCCGGATCAACTAAGATAGACTAGATCTCAAATCGACTAGAAAGCGCCTATTGTGAAAAGATCCAGATCAGCCAAAGTGTGGAAATCAAAACTCTAGATCCTGATTTAGGTCCAGATCTTTTCATTCAGCTCTTCTATGTCAAGTCCTTGACACGCCGACTCTGATGTGGTTGAGACATCATACTGATATCAACAATTGCCCCCTAGTGTCTGGTGATGAGTGGAGTTGAATACCAGACACTGGAAATATTGAGGTCTAACTAGCATGAATGTGTGATACAATCTCTTTGATCTTTTACTATAGGCAACGCGTCTAGATCTTCGTATTCATATCCTCATTTTCGTGGCCTCAAATACAGTTGACTCGTCAAACCAATATAAACAAATAACATAAATTTCTAATTTATTTTTAGCTAATAACAACATAACACTCTAGTTTATCTCAATGTGAAATTAATGAATGAGTGTCTTACCATTACATTCTTATTTTCTTCAAGTTGCTACCACAAAAGAAATTATGTGTTTAGCAACTATGTAGATTATAAATTGGTTTATAAATTGCTACATAACATTATTTTATTAGTTGCTTTGTAAATAGTACAATATTGCGACTTGACTTTTACTTTTTGACTTTTTGAAAAAAGTGAAATCAATTAATGATGATGTGTTGCAAATTATAAATAAAATAAATAATCTATATAGTTGCCAAACACATTCTAAAAGTTAAATCCATGATTCATGAGATTTAAAGGACAATAAAAACACTACTCACCTATAAATAATGTGACAATTAATTTAGTTAATTAAACTGGAAAAATGATATAATAAAAAAAAATTTTAATTCCCGTAAAAAAATTCAAATTGACTATCTATAAAATTCCACTTGAGCTTTACGTCCAACTTTTCTTCATTTCATTTGACCTATTTAAAAAAATTGTAAAGAATAATGAAACATCCACGTATGTGTTAACGTTGTATTTTGAATATGAATTGTCTAATTTTGAATGGTTAATTAAATTTGAAGTTAACATGAGTAATTTAAGACACCGTTTATAGTAGACTAAGAGTTTGTGTATTTAAATATAAATTATTATTTATATATTATATTATGTTGATTATAATAAATACAATAAGGGCGTTTAAGTTTTTCATAAGAAAGTATGGGCAAATAAGAAAATAAAAAGATTTTCTGATCCGTTCTTTTATATGTAGAGTAATGGTATCTTGTATCGTATAATATTTTAATTTTAAAATTTTTGTTTGCAATATCTCTATAAAGTAGAACTACATAATTTACTTAGATTCGAAGTACAAAAACAAAATTTATTGAACATATACGCATTATTAAGAATATGATGTGATAATTAAATGAAGAATTGAGAAAAAATATGGCAAAAATTGTTAGGGACGTGAATATTACAAATAATAAAGATTGAGGTTTTTCACTCTAATAAAAATGTGGTGTGGAAATCAAAAAGTATAGTGTATATGTATTTTCCCTTAGAAATATGACTATATATTTCGGGCAACCCAAAAAGAAAAATGTGATTATATATTTGGGATGGACTGAGTAATTGATATTGTGAAAATGTTTTTAAAAGAATTTGTAGTTGAAATGTAAGGAAAAGTAATGAATTTACATGCAATATTATTTTATTTTAATAGATAAATGTATTGTTGAAAACGACTTTGAAGAAGAGATTTTGAAAAATCCAAATCAAACACATGAAATAGGCACAATAAGATAAACAATTTTAGTATATCGTAACATTTTGATATTATTTTCTCGCTGTATGGAGAGTCAAATCAAGAATGAGAAAAATAACCATGTATTCATCCATTTTTTCAAACTCGGTGTTCTCCCTTTCCTCCTGTACCCAGTCATCGTAGGATCTTCGGGTATTTTTTGATTCTATATTTGGACACAGTATGACTTTTTTGTCTCAACGCATGGACTATCCTCTATATTGACCTCTCTGTTAGAAATTGTAGCTACTAGAAAACAATTTCAAATAGTGAGAGAATTGAAAAGGAGAACCCAAAAACCTTTTTACAATGTAATATAAAATGAGGTATTTTTGTCAATTCATCCAATTGTGGATGTGGTTGTAGTTTTCTCATTTTGCGTCAGGAATTATATTCACACCACTAAAGTTGTTGACCATTGCCAACCATTTATAAATAGGTTGGCCTATAAATTGATTTTAAATTCAAATATTGTATAGGTGTTGTCACATAATTATGTCATGTAAAGTTAATGATTAAAATAAAAAAAATACTATTTATAGGTAATTATTTAAACAATCTTTTACAAAATAGGAGTAAATTTACTATCTTACCCTATGTATTATATGACATGAGAAAAATAATTTAAGGATAATACGGTTAATTTACCATATTTTGTAAAAGAGTAATGATATTTAGCATCACTGATGCTTGGCACCATATCAAGGTGGCATTAAATGATTGGTTGAATTAAGTGAGTAATTTATTTATTCATTTAATTTCACTTATCATTTAATGTCACATTGAATGTCACATAGACTGATGTCAAGCACCACTGGTGCTACAAAGCATTATTCTTTGTAAAAAGATTACTTGAATGATTATCTACAAATAGTGGGACTCAAAATTAAATGAAAGTTTACTTCACATCAAATATGTGGTTTAATGGTATGATGATATGTGTCCAAATTTTAAAATGTAAATTTATTTATAAATAGATTCCATTTTTAAATGTTAGCCAAACAAACTCAGCACACTTGGCATCTGAGGCCATACATTTGGCATTTAAGGTCGCATTTGGCCCTATCACGATATCACCATTTTGCTATTTGTCCTTCATTGGGACTTGAGACGCATGTCTAACATTGATAAGATGGCTTGTCCAACAAGTCATAATTTTCCCTGTTGATTTACTTGATTGGTTGCCTCATCATCTTTGAATATTGACTTCTAAGTAAGCTCAGCTACAAAAAGTTGTCAACACCAATACTGTCTTAATAAAATGGAGAAGGGGAAAGTGAAATAGAATGAGACATTATTGTGTGCAAATACCAATACACTAGACACATAAATAGAGATTTTTGCTTCAACTCATCCAACTATTTCCCACAGACTACTTGGAGTAACATAAGTCAGGGGTGTTCACATCATGGTGTCCATTGGGAAGATGATATATAGATAGCGACTAAAATCCAGAGAACTCTCTAATGCACGTCACATGACCATAGGTCGCTATATGGTATTATACATATAGTGCTAGATCATTTTTAATAACATCTCTTACCTAATCAACATTTTGCAAATGCCTAATGATTTAAGGCTTGCCATTTTTTTTATGAGGACGAAGTAGGAAGGATACACATTTTTAGGTTTTGGATATCTTGTGACGGCTATCCAATGATGCATGGTTTGGCGATGCATGAGTTTAGACAATTTATTGATACCAAAGAATATGTCATGGCTAGTGAATAAAATACTACTAGTGTGAACCCGTGCGTTGCAGGGGATTAATTTTTATTGTGCCTTAGACAACATTGGCAATTTATTTGTATTATTGTTTCATGCATTCTCTATAATAAGTTATATTAAAAGCAAGAAAATAGAGTTGTAATTAAAAAAAAAAAAAGAAAGAAAGAAATAGAGGATCATTAGATATATATAGAGAGAGAGAGAGAGATAGAGAGAGGAATATTGCTAATTTATTTCACTAAAAATGAAGGAAAAGACAAAAGTAAAGAATATGTAAAGGCTATATGTAAATGAAAACTATATATCCACTCTAAAGTTTTACCATATTACAAACTATTTATTGATTCAAAGATTTTAGTACATAACAAATGTTCATGCATAGATGTCTCTTGACCCTAATTTTGGGCTTTATTCGTAGCATATATGAAGGTCCAAAATCTTTACTTTTCAAAGAAAAGTAAGTTTATAGTTTAACTGCTAAATCTTGCCATCCCCTCGACCCTATATTTTGAAGATATGAATGACTAAACAAAAAAGAACAAATTCAAATTTCAAAGAGCATGTATTAAAATTCATCTATATATAAATATATAACATTGTCTTCTTGTCATCATCTAAAACCATTATCTGTTCCAAGTAAATCACTCTTTGCTTACTATATTTGTCTTGTCTTAACTTGTGACTTGAGATTCCGAGAAGTAACAAGTACATTAGTCCCTTATTGATTTCCTTCTTCAATTCTGCTAAATAGATCTTGTAACCCTCGGAAAGGTAAGTTTGCTCATCATCCATTCCTGCTAAACTTATAAAATCAACTCAACATTCTTGATAACTTTTTTGGTTAAGCACAAAGCTCCATTAATATATATAGATACACACACACTAAAAGCAGAAAAATTACCTATTTCTGTTTTATTCTTTTGACATTGGTACCATCAGTGCACCGACCTACAACGTCATATATAAAGCTAATAAGAGTTTTGCTTAGAGTATAATAATTAATTAACAATGATGATTTACTAGTAAAACTTTCATAATACATCTTCTCCAACATTTCTCATATCCTAAACCACTCCATGGAATTATTAGCATGGACATGACATTCAATCAGAAAGGAAATAGCTAGCATAACACCACACAAAATATGAATTTGACATTCCAAACCAGCCTAGTGCACTTAGCTTGATACAGTTCATACATAAAGCACCAAACTAATTTATGCTCATGAAACACAAGAATCCCTCTAAACCTTCACCATTCCAACATCTTCGTGAACCTTAGTAGTCCTTTTCCCAACAATATTTTAGTCTCACCCTTTTATTAAAACATAGAAGCCTCTCCAAAACATCAATTTGGAAAACATTTTGGTCAGGTGTCAACAGAGATCAAGAAACTATTTGCGTTATTGACTACACATGCTAAAAAATATTATCATCTATCTTGCACTTGCTATTTGACAAAATGTGTTATATTGAGCACTTTGAATTAATTAACTACAATATGCCACCAAAATAGCAGTTCCAAAATGCAAATGGATTATTAACTAAAAAGCAATGGATTTGGTAACCTATTTGAGACATAATAGAAGTTTCAACTCCGTTCATTAAATACTTATGATAAATCAGAATTTGATCATAAAATGATAAAGAATAAAAAGCTTACTAAATTCACATAAATTACCATTTAGCAAGGTAAAATAGTAACATCTAGAATGACTATAACTAAAAACAGAAACAAAGAACATTCCGATGTGTACATTAGTAACATGATATTTTCAATTGGTGTAATAAAATTACAATATCTATCAAGATTCATTAAGTTTGCACTTAAAAGAATATTTACAACCGATTGCACAAAACAAGAAACTTAAGAATCATGTAAATTATTGTCTCCGTTGTTGAACATAATAGCAAGAGAAATCATACCGGAGGATATCATATCAATAAGGCTGCCATCTCAATTTAACATACTCATCATTCGCCTGTGACTAAGGTGATAATCAAAATCTTTATCAATTTAAGAATAGAAACCAAGTGGACAATACAACTTCATATCATCATTGATCTCTTATCTATCTATTTGAATCCAACTACTCCATGTAAAACCATACTCACTGGCAGGTAATAAAGCAGAATAACAGAGAAAAAAATCCAAACTAAAACATAATTGAAAAAGTCAAAAAATAAAAAATCAGCAAAAGCATAAACAAATGAATCCACGAGGGACAAAAAATAAGAAAAGGAGAAAAATCCATATACTAAAACGGATTTGAAAACATAACAGAAAAATAAGGGGAAAAATTGCAATGGAAGATGCAGTGGGAAAAGAAAACAAGTGGAAGACACAATTTCAAAGGGAAAAAATGAAAACAAGCAGAATCTAATAAATAGAATGACGAAGCCGACAAGAATTCAGATTGGAGATGTCTAGGGCTTATGAAAAAGGGCATAAGAACACAAAAATTAATCCAAGAAACGAAAGAAAATTTCACCTTCAAGAACAAGGTCACAACCTATGAAAACTTAAGAAAATCATTGAGAAGCAGATTCAAAGTGCAAAGACAGAACAAATAGGCGTTACATTGTCCAATGAGGATTCCCAATCTGTAGCTTTCGAGGCTGAATAATCAAGAGAGACCAAGTTTGAAGAGAGAGCGCAACGCAAACGGAGGATGAATTAGGGAAAAGAATTGAATCCTCATTCAACTTTTCGCATATATTTAATAGATAAAACAATATCGTTTCAATCTTGTTTGGTAAAAAACGAATAATGTTTCTACTTAAACTATTCCTTTCATTAAACTGGAAATGAAAGTTTCTTTCTCACCAGAGTATTTAGCATAGAAAAGAAACAAACAAGTGCCTAATAAGAACTATCTTGAAGCGTGTCATTAGCAAATTTCACCTCATCGATTCTCACCCTCTAAACTGGTTTTACCTATAATAAAACATCAGTTTCTGCTCAATTTCTTTAAAAAGAAACTGGGAGTTAAGTATTTTTGTAGGATATATTATTATAATTCTTTTATAATTTTCCCTCAAATGTAATGTTTAATTCGATTTGGTGTTAATGTATTTATAAAATATTCACGTATGCGTTATTCTCACTATCATCAATAACTCCATCACAACTATAATATGTAATTTTTTCTCCATTTATTTGTTCTAACATGAGAAGGATTGACTTATAAAAGGCAACATAAAGTTACTAAAATTTGTTGCTGGCTTTCAAAAAGAATGGTTACTAAAAGCCAATATATTTACAATTCTCAAATTTACATTTTCAAAGTGTTAGAGGCTTCAAACTTAGTTTTATTAATCACAAAATTGCGACAGAAATTAGTGGATCTACGTGGATAGAAACAAGTTAGATATATCTCTGGCAAATTATATAAATCTTTTTAGCAATAGAATCAAAGTTTCAACAACCAAATTTTAGGAAAGTTCAGTGTTTTTTAGCCTCTATTGAGAACCTATATCATGAAGCAACAAAACCCAATAAGTGAAAACCACCAGAACAAATTGAACTTTTCCCGATTGCATTCAAAATCAGTTAATACTAACACCATTCATTCTGTCATTTTTAAACTTTTTACATACCAATTTTTGTACATAGCTTCCCGTGAGATGAAAAACCAGTAGCCTTCTTCTTCAATGAAATCACATAAAGAAAAAAAAGGTGCGTTTACAATCTAAATAATAATAATAATAAATAGATTTAACGACAAACCTAAGCTTTAGCAGATTCATCTAGAAAACATCACAATTAATTAAGCTACAAAAGAAAAATTGATCATGTTCTATAATTTACCTTCTGTTCGATCTTGGGAACCTTCAATGCCCTTATATTCATGTCTCTCTTTTTTGTTAACAACATCACTATGTCATTTTGATTACATGTTGTTAAGAAATCAAGTCATTATCAACAAAGAAAAATAAAAATGCAAATCAATTCAAATAAAATAAAATAACACAAACATCGCATAATTTGGCATTATGAAAACAAGTATTACTACCTCTCACGTCAAGTATCGAATGATGTTGAAGAACCATGTAAATTCCACAATTGTATTTGTTGCTATATGTAAAACTAAAAGAGAAACAATTCAAGACATTGTCAACATCAAATGTGATGGCCAAAATAGGTTAAAAGTTCTAATACTCTTATGAACCAAGAGTGTTGAGTTAACATACATTGGACTTTACTGATCCTTCTAAGGGTCACATTAACATAATAAATGGAGTGAGATTACCTAAACGAAATGGAAAAAGAAATTTTAGAAACTAATAACAATAGGATAATTTTCGAAATGCAAAGTAGATTCATTCTGAAAAATTAAGAGAAGATGTTGTTGGGAATTAAGGCAAATTCCCCAATTACGCTCGCATGACCGTTGTTCAAGAAATTTAATTGAGACAAGAAAAATAAAAGAACGAAGACAAATTTAACGGATTGTCAAAGCTTTCCACTATATGATTAAAGTCGCTACAACCATACAGAATTTTCACTCGCTAAACCAAACCCGCAAGTATTACAAGAAAAATATAACAAGCTTTATCGCATCTACCAATTTCTACCCTTTGCCCAACCAGCAAACAACACAAGAAATCTCAAGACGCTAGGCTACTATTTTTCTTCGCAAGACTCTCTGACCCGACCCAAGTGACACCGAGAAAATCACCCCGAGTTTTACCATACCTAATTTTTTACCCTTCGAACAAACCACAAAGAGTTACAAGAAAACTCTTCAAGGTGCTAGACTCAATAATTTTTCTCTCAACTTACTTGTACAACTTGTGTATAAAAGAAGAAGAAAACATATCTATTTATAGGCTTTGTTTCCTTGGAAGACAAGACAATCCTTCTATGATTTGGATTCCTTTTCCTCCTAGGATTCTTCTTCTTTCCCTTTCCTTTTCCTTTTCAACTCTGGATTATTTTTGGCAACAAACTCAGCAGATGTTACAATGTCTCTTAAGAGCAATGAAGACACAAAAATGTATCTTAAGCCAAATTAATATTCTTTATTACCCTATGTGTTCAAGAAAAAATTATCTAGATCTAACCTAGTTTTGTCATCAATTTTTTTCTCACAATTCTAGAGCTTGTTACTGTGAACTTTATGTTAGAAGATATTATATTTATAGGAGAATGTGTGGTGGGAATGTAAAGAAAGATTATTGAGATGTAGTATTTGAATTTTTTTTTGTAGATAATATGTAGTTAGTATTAATTTGATAAATTTTTTATTTATAGAGCTACAAAAAAAAGCTATTCTAATGTTAGTTTTTATTACAACAAAGCAGTAAGACAAGTCACCGACTACAATAAAAATCTTCTTCTCTGCTCAAATGCAAAAAGAAAATAAAAATATTTGTCTATACCTTCCCATTTCCATCACTCTCCTTACCAACGATTCTAGAATCTCACTCCTTCTCACTCACTCTGGTCCAACTTTTCACCTTTAAATTTCATTTTACCATCAGGTTCCACCACAAAACACCCAAATAAATTACTATTGTTACATTTGAAAATTTATTTCCTTTTTCTTTTCAAATTTCACAATTTATTTTGGACAATGCTACAAATTCACCTAATTTCATCTGCATCCCACATCTACATTATTGTATAATTTATATATTGTGATAATTTAGCGAAAATTTATTTCTAAGTTATCGCGATCTATAAATAATTCAATAGGGTGAATGTAAGGTAAATACGAGATGATGTGGACGTTTAGTACTCCATCTGTCCTACAAAGATAGTCCACTTACCATATTAAATATGAATTTAATGTTTCATTTTATATGTGCCCTTAATTAATTATTATTATTATTATTCAACTACCAATATATTGAAAATATTTCAAACAATTAATGACACAAGGGTATATATAGAAAAATAAAGTAAAATTAAATATTCTAATGACATTACCTACTAATCCTTAATCAACATAAAATTACCTACCAGACTATCTTTGTGGGACGGAGGGAGTATTATTCATTTATTTTTAGGTGTTTGCTTTTTTTTTTTATTTCATGTATTTTTTATTTAAAATAAAAGAAGACTTTGCAAAACTCCCCCGTAATTAATTCTCATCAATTAGAAAAATACAGTGAAAAGTCGACAAACGTGATTTTTACGGCAAAAGATAAAACATTTGCATGGGGCCATGTTTCTTGAGCCTAGAATGTATAAAAAAAATTTATTAGTTTTATTATTATCATCATTACTAGGTGAGTCACATGAGACGCACAAAATGCGTTTTATTTGACGTTTAAATACACATAGCTTATATGTAATAATGTAAACATAATTCAATCGCTAGTTAACAAAAAAATGTGTCTCATAGTAGGAAAAAAGAATTAGAAATCAATGAAAACTTCAAATTTTAACTATAAATAGATAACAAAATCTATTTCATTACATAATCTAGAAATCACAAAAGTGTTGTTTATCTTCAAATTTAACTATGAAGAGCTAACAAAATCTATTTCATTACACAATCTAGAAATCACGAAAGTGTTGTTTAGTTTCAAATTCCTATGAGCTGGAGAGAGTAGATTGTCTTCGTAGAAGTTATGCCATACATACCCATTTTTGTAATGCCTGTCTCCACAAATCACTATAAGAATTTTGGCCCAATCAATAACAACTAAAACTTTTAGACGCATATATAAAATTAATAAACTTTAACTGTTCACCTCTTGCAAGACTAAGAATATATCGAAGCCATGCATCTATGCCTATAAGGGATTTATAAGAGGACGAATACATTTATTGAATACTATCCAGAGAAGTAGAGCTTGATAATGTGGGTTGTTGAAATGCAGCATCAGGAAAGGAATACATTTCAACATATTTTCTGTTTTTTTCCCTGAATAACAATTACTTTCCCAGCTGTAAATACATTTGTGCTTCTTTTTGGATGATAAATTTGAATAAGCAAGATTGAATATTTATCCATCAATTTTTGATTTTAGATGTTAGAGGGTTACTTTGGGTTCAAGTTAAAAAGTAATAGACCCCCCAAGCAAAAATAATAACATTATTATAAATTAATTAAAAGATTAATTCCACATTAACTATTGATCAAAATATGAGTTTGAATCAAATTGATTTGGATTTGAATCACCCAAAACTGGTTTTGAGCTTTGTTGAGAGAAAACATAGCTCTTATGAATTTCAGGTTAGATGTGAAAGAATGAAAAAGTTGGTTAAGTGGTGTCATGGTGGGGTATTTATAAGGATGGGTTGTTATGGGTTATTATCGTTGTTGTCCCTAATCGCAAGCTGAGCAATCGTCTAAACATTACAATCGGCTTGCGGTTTATTTTATGTTATTATTATCGTTACTTTAGCGATCCCTACCCTTTTCCTATCTTATTTTATAAGTGAGTCTTTTATATTATTTTTATGATTATGTTATAATATTGATTCTAGGATCAACTATGAATAACTAATTCCCTCAGTTCCGGATCTTGTCACTCCATAATAACATGCAACAACAATAATAAGAACAAATGTGCCTCACACTCTAATCAGCCGATCTCTCATTTTAGGTTCTTGGCCACTGTTAGTACTCAAACCATCATATATTCAATTTAATCACATGTGGCAAGACAAACTAAAACCAATATCAGTATTATTCTGAAAAATGTCAAGTGACTCATAACTAATACTAAAGCTAATTATTTTACTTCTCACAGACAAAAAATATGAAGTGCAAAATTGCCAAAGAACATGGAGAAATGCAACAAGCCAAAGATAATGTAAACATCATCAAAGAGATATCGTAGTTTTATACATGTGGTCTAAATGCTTCAAAGAACAGAAGATGAGTTACAATTTTGAAAGTTTACATTAACAAAATTCCATGAGTACTAATTCAGAGTTCAGATATAAAATTTTCAAGGCAGCAATTCAATTCATGTAGCAACATGTACTAATTGACTTGCATTTGCCACTCAAAACTTTCTCCGTGTCTAACACTGATATTTTTGCTCCACACTTGTTGTTGATAAACATACACACTGATAACACCCACAATGTAAGTTCCCAACAAAGAAACATTTAAAATTTAGTTTCCTTATATTGATTAGTGTGGTTCCCAATAATGAGATTGCAAGTTGCAGCAAGAAATAATAGGTGTTCAAGAAAGTTGATCCAACTTAGAATTCAAATTCAAAATGTAAGTATTGATGAATATTAATGGAAATTGGAAAAGATTCAGCAGACGATTTTGCTAAATGATATTTTTTCTTAGAAGAAAAAAATAGAGAAAATCTTCTTGTGTATTTTAATAAATAATAATTATTTATTCATTTTCTTTAACCTAGCATGTCCTCACCACCACACAAAGAAAATGCCACATTCATATGCTGCAATGAATGATAAGAGGGAAAAATAAAGAGACGCATAAACAACATTAAGAACCAAGCAATGTTGCGAGTAAAATTTGTCTTCAACTGCACATATCATTCTTCAACGATTTCTATGGTCTATTGCTTGATCTACACCAGAAGTGAAGTGAAATGTTGGAAGAATTTTTTTAATGTTGTCTCCAAATACCGTCTAAGGCGTTGAGTTAAAATGTCAGATAAAAATGGTAGTTGTATAAACTAAGGAACTGATCTCTGTCGCAGGGATCTCTGGACAGCTCAAAAGCTGGGAGCATGGTGAAGAATCTACAAATGACCGGAAGGTACTTGCGTGATGTGTGGTGATCATTCCTCAACTCAAGTAGGCACTAGAAGATCAAAACGGGCGCAGCACCTTACAGAAGCAGTACCATATATATGTGTACTGACAGAAACTTTTTTTTTTTAAGTAAAAGGTATAAATTTGCTCAATCAGGAATCCAATTTTTTTTTATCTATACCTTACGATTGCCCCCTAACAATCCAATTTTTGAAAGTGGATTGCAGATTTTTTTCTGTCTGCCGCAAGTTGGAGAACGTATGGAAATTGGTAGGAATGGAGTACGTTCTTTGGGGAAAAATTGATGAAAGGCATACAATAGCTCCATTGATTTTTGTAGCAGTTGAAATGTTTATGATAACCTCATGATATGTGTTTGGAGTGGAAGAAAAGAATAATTTAATTAGGGAAAAGAGTTTATATGTAAGAAAAAGAAATGTAAAATTTCTTATGCAATAAGGTAGACTTGGACATCAAATTAATTTGGGTTAATTTTACATTTCGTCCTGAACCTTTGTAGTTAGTATCGTTTGGGTCCCTAACTTTTTTCTACTCGCTGGGTCTCCAACCTTTCAATAACTCGCACGGTAGGTCTTTCTTGACGGTTTCCATCAAATTTTTCGTTAAATCTCTAATCAAATTACCATTTTATCCTTTATATTTATAAATTTTCTGAAAAATAAAAGTTTAAAAAAAAAAAAAAAATGCCAATGAGACCTTAGTATAATTTGGTTAGGGGGTTAAGGTTGAGGCCCTAGGACATAGAGCTCCCAGGTTCGATTCCTCCCATATGGAGGTTTGTCTATATTTTATATATAGTTTGTAGTCCTTTATATAGTTGTTTGTATTATTGATTTTTTATAATCCCCTACATAAGGTTTGTATTCTTGATTTCTGTGCGCTGTGTTTTAAAATGATATATCTATGTGCACTTGTACTACCATAGTACGAATTGTAATTGTACTTTAAAATTTTATATATATATATATAAAATGACCCCCTTTTTTTGCTGTCAGAAGTGGCAATATAGGAGAGTCTACGTCTTTGCCTTGTGGAAAATGGTAGAATATTGCTGCCGAAAATGGCAGCTCAAACGTGAGGGGGTCCCACCCTTTTCGTTTCTTAATTTTTATTTTTTTTTGTTTTTAAACGTTTATTTTTTTTAATTTAAAGAATATAATGGTAATTTGATTAGGGATTTAATCGAAAATTTGACTGAAACGATTAAGAAAGACCACCCGATTGAAAGGATGAAACCTAGCGAGTCGAAAAAAAAAGGTTAAGGACATAGGCAATATTAACTGCAAAGGTTGGAAACAAAATGTGAAATTAACCCAATTAATTTCACTATAAATGGGGCACATGGATGATATCATGTGAATGCAATTACCTAAAGACACATGGGGAGCTAAAAAGAATTTTGAGCGAGAGAGAAAAAAAAAAGGCGTGTGCCTTTAGGCACGTGCATGGGGACATGGGTTTGTTTTGATATAATTTTTTATCGAGACGAAATAGGGTATTGACTGCAATGAAAAATTGTGGCATCGGCCGATTATTCAAAAACCAGATAGGGGAGAATTACGCACGTGATCTGCGGTGTAAATTAAAGGCTCTAGTTTGGGTGTGGTGTAAATTGAGGGCCCTACTTTGGGTTTGTTTAGTGAAACAATGCGAGAACGAGAAAAACATTTTATTATAATGTCTTTCTCATTAATAAAAAACTATATTTTCACCCGTGAGTTGCACGGGTTATACCAAAATAAATTATATGTAATGATTAATATGTAATATTGAATAACGTATGACTATAGACACTTGTCAACTGCAAAATTTTGCTTTCTTATTGTGGACTAATACTTGTTATATTAAACTAGATATGAAATGTAGTCATGACCTCAGGAAATAAATTATTTTATTTTACTTAGTAATTATATTATAATAGACATTTTATAAACTTTAAAATGTTAATTAAAAAAAATTTAGAAACTATTTTATTTATTATTGAGTGAATACATTAAAACATTCTGAAATATGTAAATAAAGTCTGCAATACATTAGAACATTCTGAAATATGAAATATGTAAATAAAGTCTGCAATACATTAGAACATTCTGGAATATGTAAATAACGCATGCAATACATTAGAACATTCTGAAATATGTTAGTAAATTCTGCTTGATGCTCATGAGAATAAAATATTGTGAAATTTTTACAATACTTTATATATCAGTCTTAATTTCTGGTTATTACTAAAGATAATTTGTATGCTTGCTGCTAAATAGCTTTTGAGCATTCACTGGCCTGTTATTGCTTTTATACACACACACACACACTCACACTAGTGAACACACTTGTGTTGCACATCTTCTACTTTATTTTTGGCTTGAGTCCACGTGGATTTTGTCACCATAAAGGTGAAATATTTTCATTGATTTGCTTGAATTAGATATTCAACTGCGGAGAATGACTTGTGCATATATATAAAAAAAAGATGGCCAATCCAACCTTACAACTAAAACCAGCCCAAATGACACATTTCTAGAAAATATAGGCATAATACTGATCAAACCAATATTTGATGAATTAACTGAAATAAAAATGGAAGTGCCAAAACATTCACAAGAGTATTAAAACTATGTACAAGCTCAAAAAGGCAATGATAAGAAGACCCAATATAGAAGAAAGAAAGAAAATATTTTACCAAATTATTCCATTCCTCAATTATTACATGTGGAATTGAGTGAGAGTAAAACATATATCTTCAGATTTGGAAAGATGTTCGCTTACGGTCTCAGTGGGGGGAAATGATAGTCCATCATCCTACAAAGAAATATCTTTAATTTAATATTATCGTTTATAGGCCTCTGGCTGTGGAGGTCTTGAGGCATCCTCTGTTTTGGAAGAGCCGAAAAAGGCTGAAGTTTTTCAAGATCATTAGTGACCTGGGTGAGAAAGATTCAAATATCAATATTATCGTCAACATGATTAAACGGTCGTGGGTTGGTAGGTGGATAAATCATGTTCCAAAAAGCTTCATAGATGACATGAAATATTATTATGCAAACGATGACGAAGAGCCACGATTAGAAGCCAAAAGTGCAAAGTCTTTTTTTTGCAGTTGATACGAAATCTCAATGGCCGCCTAGTGTCAATGACAACTAAGACTATTGAGGTCTTAGAGAGTTTAGTGTCTAGAGGAAACCTAGATCAAGGTCTAGATGCATATTTTGCTGTGAAATTCCCTCCATTTTTGTAGCGAGTTCTTCTGGGAAGTGATTACTCCAAAATGCCGATATTGTTAGAGTATTTTTAGCTATCTACAATTTAGATCAAATTGTATGTTTGATTCAATTGAAAACTTTGAATTAGAAGCATATCAACTCTGTTTTTGCTGCTTATTGACTAACTAAAAGCAATTTGCCTTGCACTTTACTTTATTATTAAATTTTTTATCATTATTATTATTATTTGGGTATTTATGTCTAAGGATCTAATATTCACTACACTAGTACCGCACCCGTGCATTGCACAGAAGAAGAACATCAATTAATTGGACTAAGAAGAACATCAATTAATTTAACTATAAATATAATAACAAAACGTGAGATAAAATTTTGATCATAAAATTCGTTCTAATTAATGATAGAACTCTCACCCAATGCTCAAAATACAAATCAATAGAACTCCTTAAATACGACATTAGTTGTATAGATTGTCACTTTTCCAACTCTATCTCACTAAAATCTTCAGCTTAGACTAACTTATAACTCTTAACACTATCACATATAGTTGTCCGTGGTTAAAGATGGGACTTGTCAAAAATATTCTAATATATATATATATATATATATATATATGAGAGAGTAACTCATTTTGACTTTAGTTGATGGTCAAAAATATTCAAATATATATATATATATATATGAGAGTAACTCATTTTGACTTTAGTTAATGGTCATTGTGTAAAATACAATTAAAGAAAATTGCCTTCTTTGATAACTTAAAAGGTAGTCTTGCATAAGAAGGGGTCAATGAATCCTTGCAATGAAAACTTAATGACTCGTATTATTTTCAAATAAAATGTTAGCTTCTAAAACATGTATATCATGTCCTATAACAACCAACCTTGTTCCTTGCATAGACTTGCAGCATGATCAATCTTTACATTCATTTTCACTTTTGTCTACAACCTTTGAATTTATTTGCACTGTCATCCCCAATCTTTAAGCTTGAACCAACGAACCCTATCAGAAAAACTTTGTTTTAAAATCCAATTAATCTTTATTGACTCACAACGTTTTCCAAAAAAAAAAAATATATTTAAAGAATTTGCTGATTTCAACCTCCAAAAAAAAAGTTTCAATTATTATGGCAGTAAACAACAAAAGTTGATATAATAATAGAAAAATGTTAGTTATAACAAAATTCTATACATTGAAACCATTTATTTTAAGGTAGATCAACTAAGATTACAAAGGTCCCCAAGCTTTGCATCCATTCACATTTTCTTTCAACATCTAAATGTGGAACAATAAGCCCAAATTTGAGCTGATAGTGCAACATGAACCCAACCTAAGATAATTAAATAACTTATCTTAAAACTCAACAAAAACCAATTATTGTTACACGTCACCTTCCCAATCCCACCAATCTTATAAAAAGCCAACAAATAGCAGTAAAGATTTTGATTAGGAGGTACAAGATTCTCTCTCTCTCTCTCTTCCATTTTTAGTTTCAGAAGAATAAATTTAATTGTCTTCTATAATTGAAGACCAAACATGCAGATATAATAATTGAAGACAATATAAAGTGATATAACTACAAATAATGTCATAAAATGTTAAAAGAAAATAGGGGTTTAGCATACCATTTACTTTGATACATGAAAAAATTAATTCAAAATTATTTATTAAATTAGTTCAAAATTATACATTCTCCAAGGACTCGCCTTTTCAAAGATTGTAGAGTATGCCTTGAGAGTAAAATCAAAACAAAAAACAAATATCGACCCCAAGTTCACCCACTAATGATGATGGACATGGAGAAGTAAGGAGAGATAAAGCTAGAGAGTGCGTTGTATACCAATTGCTTGCAGAGAAGAACATTAATTAGAAATTAAAAACTAACTCACCCACTTGAAGAAGAATTCATAGATTCAAAGAAACTCGGATTCGATTATCAAAATTAACGGCAAATAAGAAAGAAAATCTAAAATTTTAGTTCAATTCGAGCGACGAATGTTACAGACAGAGAACAAAGTAGAAAAATGGTTTGGGAATAGAAAATGGGAGAGGGAGCTGGGCAAAACAGGCAAAACACCACAATAATATTTTTAGGGGGATTAAAATTGTAATTCAACATGTCTACTGGCAGGGGCAAAAATCGTAAAGACACTGTTCTAAGCAACAGTAACCGAGGGAATCCATTTATATATTGCAATGATTAATTAACTACTCAATATGTGATTTATCACATACACTTAATTTTTTAATTAAATGAGTGACTTTTTCTAATTGTAACTTTCATCATTCAATTATTTTATATGTGACTTTTAAATTAATTAAATAATAACACAAATGTGAGTTTTTTACATGTTATGTTATAATTTTTAATTAAATGTGACTTTTTAACTACATTTGTGACTTGAGACTTTTTAAATTGCTTTGTGACTTTTTCTATATGTAGCTTTTTTGAAGGGTTTTATATGTTACTTTTAGATTAAATAAATAGTAACACAAATATGACTTTTCTAAGTTTAAACTTTTTAATTAAATGTGACATTTTAATATCCATACACGTGAATTTTTTAATTACTTCGTGACTTGTTTATATGTTGACTTTAAATGTGAGACCTTTTAATATCTATATATGTGTGTGTGTAAGTTTTTAATTATTTTGAGACACTTTCTATGTGACTTTTTTAATAACTTTGTGACTATTATTATATGTGACTTTTTTCTTTTTTGGGGTGGTTATACACGACTTTCTAAATTAAATAGAAACGCACATCTTACTTTTCTCCGATCTCCTGAGTTTTTAATTAAATGTGACCCTTTTTTGAATAAATTCAATGTGACCTTTTAATATTTATATTTGAGTTTTTTTAAAAATTATTTTGTAACTTTTTCTACATGTGACTTTTAAATTAAATATACAAATGTGACATTTAGGGTGACATATATATAAAATTAAAAAGTCGCATTCAAAGTCATAATAAGTCTTCCCAAAAAAAAATCACGCATAGGAAAAGCCACGTATATAGAAATTAAAAGTTGTATTTAAAGTTTGTTCCCAAAAAAAAGTCACATTCAAAATCGTAAATAGGTCGTCCGAAAAAAAATCAAGTATGAGAAAATCATATGTAGAAATTAAAAAGTCACATATAAAAATTAAAAAGTCACATTTTATTAAATGTGACATTTTAATATCCATACACGTGAATTTTTTAATTACTTTGTGACTTGTTTATATGTTGACTTTAAATGTGAGACCTTTTAATATCTATATATATGTGTGTGTAACTTTTTAATTATTTTGAGACACTTTCTATGTGACTTTTTTAATTACTTTGTGACTATTATTATATGTGACCTTTTTCTTTTTTCTTTTTTGGGGTGGTTATTCGCGACTTTCTAAATTAAATAGTAACACACGTCTTACTTTTCTACATATCCTGAGTTTTTAATTAAATGTGACCCTTTTTTTGAATATATTAAATGTGACCTTTTAATATTTATATTTGAGTTTTTTTAGAATTAGTTTGTAACTTTTTCTACATGTGACTTTTAAATTAAATATACAAATGTTACATTTAGAGTGACATATATATATAAAATTAAAAAGTCGCATTCAAAGTCATAATAGGTCTTCCCAAAAAAGATCACGCATAGGAAAAGCCACGTGTATAGAAATTAAAAGTTTCATTTAAAGTTTGTTTCCAAAAAAAAGTCACATTCAAAATCGTAAATAGGTCGTCCGAAAAAAAATCAAGTATGAGAAAATCATACATAGAAATTAAAAAGTCACATATAAAAATTAAAAAGTCATATTTTACTAAAAGGTCATGTATATAAGAAAAAAGTTACATCCCCCTTGCCAAAATAAAAAGTTATATCTGATTTACAAAATATCACACTTATCTCATATATAAAAAAGTAACGACTAACTAAAAATTAACATCTAATTTAAAAAAGTTACATTAATTGTTATTTTTTTTCATATTTATAAATATAAGAGGAATAACAAAATAAGTGACGGGGAACAAACTAAAAAAAGTCATATTTAATTAAAAAAGTCATATATAAAAAAGACACGCTTAAAAAGTCACATATAAAAAATAAAAAGTACGTTTAACTTAAGTGTTACATCTAATCTAATTTTAAAAAATGTTACATTAATTGTCACTTTTTATTTAAAAGTTACAAACAAAAGGAATAGTGAAACGAGTCAAGTGGAGCTAATGAGGAGCTTTTGAGAAAAAGAATCTTCAGCTTGGGAAATTCTCCTGCAGGTGTGAAAATCATTTTCTAATGAGGAGCTTGAATTGTTTATTGTATTGCCTCAAAGTCTTGGTATGGCCACAACTAGGGATGACAATTTGAACCAACCCGTCCGAGAACTCGTGGGGCCCCGAACCGAATGGGGCAAAAATTTTTTGCCCCGCCAGGGCAGGTCGGAAAGGGATTAATCGGGTCGCGGTGCGGGTCCGGTTGGGGTCGACCTGAACCGCCCCGCCCCGTTTAAATTAAAACAATTAAAAATAAATAGAAAAATTAAGAAAAAAAATAGGAACAAAATAAAAAATATATTAAAAATGCTAAACGGGTTAGAAATCCTGACCCGATCCGCCCCGCGACCCCGCCCCGAATTTTGGCGGGCCACGGGGCGGGACGGGTAAAATCCTTATCGGGTCGGGGCGGGGCAGACCCAATCCGCCTCCAAACCCGAATCGTTGCCATCACTAGCCACAACTCACATCTTTTTGAGCAAAAAGAAATTGCATTAGGATGCATCATTCCCAGTGCCTCTTGTCTTATTCTTGAATTTCAATCTACTGAGAAGCTAATGAAAGGATCTAGGATGAATACTGGATTGGCGAGTTTGGGGAAATGGGAAAAACCAAGTTGCGGTAGGTTGAAGATGAATGTGGATGCCACCGTAAAGGAAGGCTTTGGGTTTTTTGCAGTGAGGATTATTGTTCATAATGATGGGGGAGACTTTGTGTTTGGAACCGCTCGTATTGTTGATGGTCGACTCTGTCCTTTGCTCGCGGAATGCATGGCACTCCTTATGGGAATTCAATTAACAATTGAGGAGGGGCTTCATATTGAAGTTGTGGATCAGATTGTTGCGCCGCAGTAGAGGCAATCCAAAATTCGATCAACAATGGTGATGTTGGAATTCTAGTCCAGAAAATTGTCGAACTTGATGAATGACCACTCTATTGCTTGATGTGAATTTTTACTTAGGAATGTAAATAGGGCTGCGCATTGTATCGTTTGGTTTGGTTTTGAGAAATGCTTGTCCATTACTTGGAAGGAAGAATCGCTTGGACTTTGTGAAATGTTGTATTGTGGATGAATAGAATTAATATTATTTTCGTAAAAAACAAATATGTTCAAGTGAATGAACGGGAAGCACGGGGAAAAAGAGAGAAAAACAAGGATGGGCATAGGCAGAGAAAGAAGAAGAGCCCGTGGGGTTAAAAAAAAAAAAAGAAAAGAAAAGAAAAAAAGGAAAGGAAATTAACAAATGTTCCAGTTGCCCAAGCACGCACCATTGTTAACGTAATCTTATGGGATTAATTAATGTGTTAAGCACCGTAATTCATTACATCAAAACGATTTTACCGCTTGTAAAAAAAAAAAAAAAAACCATTTTACCGCACTTAAAAAAAAGAATACGAAGGATTTTACCGTGTTTTCCTTTTTCAATATGTTTACAACTTGACGGTGTACAAAGCTTTTTCAATAAAAAAAATAAAAATAAAATCTTGAGTATCCTAAAATTAAAGGGAAAAGGTTGGCGAGTGGGAGCGACCACAACAAACCAGTTGGATTCGGGCGGGTACGATAAGTGGGAGAGACCGTTCGAAAGGGAACCCCTCCAACGTTTTCTTCCTCAGGACTGGAGCGAAAAAAAATTGTGACAATTTAGGGTTCTGGGATAAAGGAACCGTTTAAAGGGAGCCTCTGTATTAATATACCAATTCTGTTAAAGTAATTTCTACAAGGTATTCATTTTCCTCTCTTCTTCACCTAGGTTGGTAGGTAGATTCCAGATATATTTATGTAATTATCAATTGCTGGGAAGGAACTAATCCAATTCTAAGATTCTTTGTCTGCTTCTTGGAAAATTTTCCTTTGCTTTTGCTTCATGTCAGTCTTCCTCATGCACGGGGAGTTTCTGACAATTTCCATCTTGAATACTGGTTGTGGCTGTCTATGGTTTTATTAGTGTTACATGAAAATGACCTGTGTGCCTAGCTTGAAAGTCTTTTTATTTTCTGTCAAGATCACATTTTCCCCCATTTTTTCGGGTTAAATTATTTTCTTGAAGTTATTGATGTTCAATATAGTTTTAAAAAGGCTTTAACGATGCATTGTTGGCATTTTCTTTTATAGCTGGTATTGAATCTTCAGATTAGGCTAGTATTTTGAATTTCTGGATAGGGAATTGAATATTGCTGCCTAATTCATTACACTAGGACATTGAATGAAATAAAAAGTTAAGGTGCAGAAGAAAGGAAGAAGCACCTGGAGAACATATTCGACATTAAGGATATAGTGAAATATACTAATTGAGTGGTCTTTTCTCTCACTATAACTCTATCTTTCAGGTTGCAAGTCCGATGTATGCAAGGAGAATAAAGAGTAGAAATCAAAGATGGAGCAATGTGGCTCAATGCAGCAAATATTTTATTAGTTCTAATTGTCCAGAACCCTCCACAGCGTTATGTTCAAGTCATGTACCAATAGCTAGGAGCTACAGTTCTCAAGATGGTTTGGTCAAAAGATATTTATCTAAAGCATTGTTATCATCATGTGAGTGGCGCTTCACAAGATTGCAAGGTAGGCTGGATATTAGTTGGAGAAGTTGTCGACCGAGGCTTTATAGTTCTGAAGGTGACGGAAGGAATGCAAGTGAGGATAAACATATACCTGCCAAGGAGATTGCCAATCTTGATAAGGGAAACATTGACAAGGAGAATATTACAGACAATATTAAGCATTGTGATGCACATACTTGGCTTGGGGAGCAAGATCAATTGGAGTGGCTCAAAAATGAAAAGCATGCCCTAGAGAATAAAAAGAAGGAATCCCCTTTTCTAACTAGAAGAGAGAGATTTAAAAATGAGTTTTTGTGTAGGATTGTTCCATGGGAGAAAATAACAGTTTCATGGGATACATTTCCCTATTATATTCAGTAAGTGCTATTTCTTATTCGTTTTTGGCTTTGCAGCTTTTAGTTACTTGTAGCGACTCAAGGATATTATTCTCACAGTGAACATTCAAAAAACCTTCTGGTGGAATGTGCCGCCTCACATTTGAAACACAAGAAGTTTACTGCAGCGTACGGCGGTCGCTTGACTTCTTCAAGCGGGAGGATTTTGCTACAGAGCGTTCCAGGTTAACTTTTGACTACACTATCATGATTCTTGTGTTACCATATTGGATTCATTCTGTTTCTGTCTAAATTTTATTCAATTCTGCTTATTAGAATGCACACTTGGTTTACAGGTACCGAGCTATATCGAGAGAGATTGGTCAGAGCGCTTGCCCGGGACTTACGAGTGCCACTATTAACCTTTGATAGCAGCATATTAGCTCCATATGTAATCCTTGACTATTTTACTCTCTTCAGTAGCTGAACGTAACTACCTTCTCCATTCTCACCCAAAAAATTAAAAAAAAAAAAAAAAAGAGAGAGAGAGAGAAGGGGGTGGGGTAGTGTTCTGTTTGAAGATTCTTTGCTTCCAGATTTCTGGGTCTAAAATCTGTAATAGAGTCAAATAAATTTCAGCTTCCTTTTCCATATTTACATCAGAAAGGTCTGATATATGATGAGTCAAATCTATGGTTGATATTTCAGGCCTTTAGTGAAGATTATTCGTCTGAAAGCGAATCAGAAGAGGATAGTGCAGAATCAGAAGAGGAAAGTGAATCTGATGTAGAGGATGATAACAACGCGAGTAATGAGGGAGAATATACCAGTAGTAGTGAGGCAAGAACTGATGCTAGTGATGAAGAAATTGACGTCCAGGCTTCTGCTGAAACCTTGAAAAAGATAGTACCATACAACCTTGAAGACTTTGAGAAGGCAAGAACTTTTTGAATTTTCAAACATCAGCAAATGCATAATTTAGACCGTGTTAAGTATAGCTGTTTTAAGAATTGAAAGTAATTTTCCGAGAGACTGTGCGGTGGGATAGGGAGAGATTAGGGGGAAATGTGAAAAATGGTTTATTTATGGAGAATGTGTTAGAAAATGAAGTCTAACTTGACCAACTTTTTAGCAGAATTTGAGCTGCAGTGAAGAGGTGCTTAGAATTATGATCCTAGCATTTTAGGAGGGAGAAAGTGTCTAGCAAGGATTCAAGATGTTATCCATCTTCCGATCTCTCTGCTATATTTCAATCATAATTATGTTAAATTTTAAGCTTCACACATCAAAATATGCCATATGTTGGCCCTTTTGCAGATATTTATCAGTCTTTAGCTTTATATAATGTATTGCATAGAATTCAAATGAACTCCCATGGTTGTTGCAGCTTTAGGTACCTCAGTTGCATGGCATGGGAGTACTAGAGTAAGCTGAAACTATCTTGTGGTATGACTAATTAATATTAATATCTTTTGTTCCTTATGGCAGAGAGTGTCCGGAGAATTTGATAGTTCTTCGGATTCGCCCAAGTCTGAGTCTGTTGAGCATTCTGATAAAGCTAACCGGCCAATAAAGAAAGGTAACACATTCCGTGTACTGCTAATGGAGAGTGGAAAGATGTCTGGCTTACTATTTTTTGCTGTAATTTGATTAAACTTTGACGTGAGAGAAAAGATTCTTGCATTTCTCTTATGAAGGAAAAAAAAGTTCACATCTGATCCGCATATTCTAGTTCACCTTTTCCCCAATGGGAACTCTCTCCCTCTCTCTATATCCCCCTCTCCCCTTTGAACTATATGCTTTCACCTTCTGTTAGTGGTCTATCAGGTGAGAGAGATTCCTCTGTCCCACCATCTATAGTAATTGTGTTTTAGATAACAAAAATTTTATTTGATATTTTATAAAAAAACAAGAACTTCATGCAACCTTATAGTTTTAAAACTATCATTCCAATCAATGAGGTTTTCTTTTGGATGTTATCTTCTTTATGTTAACAGATTTTTCTTCCTAATTATGTTTAATGGATGTACCTCCAGGGGATCGGGTGAAATACATTGGACCTGTTCCAGTTGAAGCTGATAACAGGTTAGACATTTTTGTGGAACATGTTACACATCCACCCCCTCCCCTGAACATTTAGTCTGTCAGATGTTCCTGTAGTTGTAGGTAAAACTTTGATGACTGCATTTCTCTCTTGTGCTCAATTCTCTAGGGAACTTGGCGTTGTGTGTAGAATGATTTGACTGTTCGGAGTTAGCTTTTATTGTGATTTTCATATTGTGAATGGTTGGTCTTTTGTAAGAATTCATTCTTGGTGTGCTTTTGCAAGAGGCAATTAATTTTGTGAGACAGCTTAGCATTTTGTTTGCCTTAAAACACATTCTGTGAGGAAAATTGACTCTCTCTAGTTACATTTGCTGTAAACATTTCAGCGGGAAACCATTAACCAATTTCATGGCATACCAGCAGCTCTTCATCCTCAAACTCCCATGTAAGTGTATTTTGTTGTTTCGACAAACAACCCTAATGGGCCAATATAAATATGCTTGCTTAGATTTTCTATCTTACGAAGAAGTATCTAAAGGTGGATGGCCAAGGCAGTAAAAACTAAACAGAGATTTGTTGGGGAGTAGATGAGTTGGCATTAGTACTCAATTGGTTGCTTGGGAAATGATTTTCTTAAATGGTAATTTGGATTGTGGAGTGGGGAGTCTCAAAATGTCAAATTTGGTCTTGGTATGAAAATGGCTTTTGAGATTTCCCTGGGGACAATCTTCTTTCTCTGGAATGATTGTGAGGAACAAGTATGGTTTGGAACCAAATGATGGGATTCCAGAAAGTACATGAGAGGCTTGTTTGAAGCCCCGAGAAATTCATATTTCAGGGATGTTCATCATTTATTTGGTTCACGATAGGGCTGGCTTATGAATATGGCAGATGTCACCTAGTTGTGGCAAGACTATTGGAATAGGAATGCTTCTTTTGCATAGTTTTCTCCAGTATGTAAGCTACTTCTCTTGATTATTGTTCACATTAATTCTGTTAGGCCTCTTTGGTTCTGTTAGGCCTCTTTGGTAATGGAACTGTGAGTTGAAACTTCCAATTATGCGGAAAGGACTCAGAGTATTTGAAGACCTCTGTTTCCTGGAAAGTAGGCTATTTAGAGAACTTTGTTTCCCTGAAAAGCAGCTATCTTGGTTCAGATGAGATGTAACAGAGATCTAAAATCTTTTTCCTTCTTTCCTTCTTAAGGAAGTTGGCGAAGAGAAACGTGCTGACTTCTTTTTTTAACCCTCCTTTTGAAGCGTAGTCATCCTCTATTGTTTCACTAAATGTTCAATTAAAATATACTTGATGATACTTTTTTCTGGCTGATCTGCTCCATGCACAGCTGGAATTAGGACTTGCAGGCACTCTTTATAATTTGTGTAAATTTCTCATTAGTGCTTTTAGTGATATCATAAATTGTGTATATGTATTTTCTGGAATTATAATATCTTGTTCATTCCATTTCTTTTAGCCTTAGTGAATATCTAGCAGATGGCTTATGTTGTAGGTATCACTCCTTTTCTCGCTTCTTACTTTTAGAAAGAGGCATTGGGTAGATTCTTAGCTCCTTAATGTTAAAAATTTAACGACAGCCAATATTCTCTCCCTGATTGTTATTTTCATTTGATTGGGTATGGGTTTCCTCGTGTATACTGAAAACCTTCAGAATAAACTCATCCGCCATGTACTTTGATTTGTCTGCACCTTGATCATTGACATCCAATTCATCACAGGATTGTATTGGGGAAGATACAAACACCTGATGGTCCAACAAATGCTTATACTATTATTCCTGGCAGGTGGGTTGGTAAGTCGTATAGATGCGTAAAGAAAAACTAATGCTGATTTTAAGTGTTTAAAATGTTTGTCAGCTTATGCTCATTTGTCCTACAAAGGGATTTAGATTCTCCAAAATGATACTTCTGATGAGATATTATTTACTGCCTCTAGTGTCTTGATGATCTCTGGCTATTTTCTTTACCCAGTTTGCTTATTATACATAGGCTTTTTAAGCAACCATTGTGATATTGATGTGGAACGGGAAAGTCAGAGAAAGAGATAGAAGAGAGAGGAGAATTGGGAGAAAAATTAGTTCAGAAGTTAAATATCATTCATTATATGTTAATCAATGACCTGTAGTACTATTTTTCAACTTTGAATTTCTTATGAAATGGAAACTTCTCTAACTTAAATTAACTGCTAGAAGAAAACTGTATATAATCAAGACTTCTATATTTATGTCAACAGTAGGTGAATGTTGTTGGCAAGCTTCAATGCAATATCTTCATCCCAGTTTCTCCTGGTCACATCATTGGATTATGGTACCATGTACCAACTTATTTTCATCAGAATTCTGCTTGTGCATTTTGAACAAGAAGATACATGTACTTTTAAGAAATGAGTTAAAAGCATAACTGGCCTTTGCCTTTGATATTTTTATACGTTTAATGTCGTGAACCAAGGGTTAAAAAATATAACTTTGGTGATGAAGGCTTTATTGGACTTTAAAAGATCGAACTCTTTCTTCTGCTATAATTTGTTTCATGTTTGTGTTTGGTGGGCATAATCAAGTATCTGTGAAGTGAAATGAAGCGCCAACTACTGTTTAGGAATTGCTTTCAGCATTACATTGTTGGCAGACTGGATGCATGTCAGATTTGAGATTGGGCTTTAACATTTCAGATATGCTGGCTTATTAATTTTTGTCATGCTTATCTTGTCATACTCATATGTTCTATTCATAAACATTCTGAATAAACAAAAATAGCTCCGCATGAAATTGTTCTAAAAAGGAATAATAAAAATTATGCCCCTGCTAGCAATCTATTTCTATTTTGAAGTAGAATTAGATTTTGTAAAAATGAGTGGTCAAGATTTGTGTAGTACATGTGGGTCTACGGAATGTGGATATGATTAGTTTGTCTAAATTCCATTTTGAATTAGAAAGAGTTTACTAAAACCTTAGTTGTTTGATTTTTTGTCGTCCTTAATTTATTTCTTCAACACATATAATTTGATGTATACCACTACATAGTTGTGTAAGTTATACATTTACCTCTCTGGATATTTGACTCGATTGCAGTGTATTCGTGTGATGTAAAGGAAGTTCCCATTCTCCGGATGTATGGAAATATTCATCTCCTTCGTGCATGATTTTTACATATTCTCTCTTTCGCTAATCTAGTGCGTCACTGTTTACTACCATAAATTCTACCCTGTTAACCAGCGGAACTTTTTCTGTCCAAAAGGGAACATGGACGCACCGTAGACTTTGCATGGCACCTTTTTGCCAAACTGAGGCTGGTTAGCCTTAAGAATGGGTTTTCTAATAATTTCTAGTGACAATTTTTCTCTATTTGCAGCTGAAATATACTTCTGTGACCAATTTGTTTGATTTGCGTAGTATTTTTCTTATTAATTTAGATATTTGGTACATTTGCATTCATTCATGTAGGTGAAAATATATTCCTACTTTTATGACCTTCATCGTGAATCATTTGTGAATCAAAATGATGGCCTGTTTGCTTTTATGCGTGTAAAGACTAATTTTCATTTCTACGTGTACATATTATACTAGAGAGTTCTTACGTTTTAGCTTGTCATATTAGGTTTACATTAGTCGGGTTGTAAAGGCTAATTACTTTTCTCCTGCTGTTTCATTTTGATTATGAACGTTTTGATTATGAACCAACTAATCTTTTGTTCTTCTAGAAGTAATAAGTACGCGCGCTGCATGTTAAAAATAAATCACCTGTACACGACGCTCTTCCGATCTCAATTTCTAAAAGCTGTTGATGTAAGTAATGTTATAGAAGAAAATTAAAGTTAATAAACAAAATAGCTACATGAATAAAATGATAAAGAGGTGATTGATATTAAAGATGAAGACTGGACCTGAATCACTAAGTAAAAAAGTCGATAGAGCATGAATATGTAGATTTACAACGGATACATTAAAGAAGACAATACATTTGAGCTAACTATTTATTATTTTTTGTTTTCCTTGCTTTTTTTTTTTTATAAAATATAACCAACATAATATGTGTTTA
This sequence comes from Nyctanthes arbor-tristis, assembly GCA_963692815.1. NCBI lineage: Eukaryota > Viridiplantae > Streptophyta > Magnoliopsida > Lamiales > Oleaceae > Nyctanthes > Nyctanthes arbor-tristis. The sequence goes on from CAVNYN010269420.1 coordinate 91,024, forward strand.
TATATGTTTAAATATATTATTTTAAATCAACATAATTAATATTACATAAAATGCCAAAAATATGATTTCTAAAGTTAGATTAGAATTAAGAAGAAATCATTAGTTGGATCAAAATAATTTTTAATAAAAAATTAAAATTCATAAAATATGTGAAAGAATTAAAAAAAGAAAAGAAGGATTTTTAAGCTGAACAGTTAGGACGTCCATTACTTGGGTAATAATAATCTAAAGTTGAAATAATGTTTGTAATAAATGTAAATAAATATTACATGAAGGGTGTTAATGTAAATTTAAAGAATAAAATAGTGGTAAAATAGGAAATAAAAAGTTTCCCATTCATTCCCCTTTTTATGTATTGTAGATATTGTTGTATTTTCTCTTTTATTCCATTGTATTTTCTACTATATCGTTGCAGGACTTTGTCCAGCGGTCAACGCGGGGAGGTATATGAAGTGAGTGGTGACCGGGTAGCTGTAATTTTTGATTTCGCCGAGAAGGTACCAAAGGACGCAGAGAAGGATGAGAAAGCCACAGAACCTTCGGTGAAAGCATCAGTTTTTTGGGTCAGGGGTAAATATTTTTCCACTTGATAATTGGAAATACTCTCCATAATTGAATGTGAATGAGTTTACTGGTGTTATTTCACGTTCACCTTATCCCTTTGGTGTTCCCCGTGTCTGTATGGGGGAATCTTCCTTTAAGGTGGAATGTTCATGAGATTTTGTGTGTTTTTGACATCTTATAATATTTCTACGCAATAAAAAATATTCATTTGTTAATATCAGGCTGTGGTCTGTGGAAAGGTGAGGGGAAAAATATGTTTACTGCAATAATTAAATAAAAATTAATAGGTGTTGCAATGGACACTTGGACAGAGGAAGGGAGGAACAATAAACTTTGTCTCATTGTGATACTTTTTACATCAATTCCTTACAGTTTTTGGTTGGTTTATTCCTGTTTAGAGCCCAAACTGTTGCATCTTTGGTAATTTTTGGTCTGAGATAAATTTGTTATCTTTTCACAGCACCTTATTATGCAAGCCTGAACTGCAGTTTCTTGTGGAACCTCTTTTTCAAAGTCTTGTTATGAGTTGCTTTCTTTTGGTCCCTATTTGGATCCTTGGCGTTTATTTACTTATCAAAACCAAGCTTATGAATATTGAAGAGCCTGTTGATGTTTATTTGCCGGATCTTGTACGTAACCTTTCCTTTTTTATGTCAATGTAAATATCAGTGGACTGAGTACTTCCTTCTGTATGCAGTTCAGGACATTGAACATGATGTTGACGTTCAAACCTATGACTGCTATGTTGCTATGGAAGCACTTTCTGAGGTAGTCTTTATAGGATGCTAACATAACTATTCCCTTGATTGATATTCATTTTTTTTCTAAAATTATTTTTCACCCTTGTTTCCCCAGTGAATTCTCTGAATAAATTATTTCTCATATTTCCCTACATTTGAATCACACATACCCAACCCGCCCCCCACACCCCCCAAAAAAAAAAAAAAAAAAAAAAAAGAAAAAGAGGGAAAAATTCAATTTCATACATGCCCTATGTTTGCAACCGTTCACGTTGATATCTATTTTTTCTACTTATCATTCCATTATAAGTGCAGGTTGTGCAGTCTCGACAACCACTCATTGTATACTTTCCAGATTTCTCTCTATGGTTTTCAAAGGCTGTATCAAAATCAAATCGTAAAGAATTTTTCAGCAAGGTGAAAGAGATATTTGACCAATTATCAGGACCTGTTGTTTTGATATGTGGACAAAACAAAGCAGAAACAGGGTCAAAAGAGAAGGAAAAATTTGTAAGTCTAAGATAAGGGATAATGTTTTAATGTGTCTGCTCTATCCAGGATGACGCTTACCATTTTCTTGCTGTTGCCAACAGACAATGATACTTCCAAATTTGGGCCGTCTTGCTAAATTGGTAATCATTTTTTGACGTACTGTTGCACGCTTATTCATATTTGTTGGATTTCCATTTGCATACTTACTGAGATATATTATTTTCTTTAATGTCGCGCCAACTTTCTCTCTGATATCTTCTGAAAAGAAGAAATATTGCATTCTGTTGATGCAACTGTATTGGAACTTGCTACATCGGGAGTAATATATTTCTCTTTTAATTTTCCCTCAAAATGCATGCAGTAACCCTGACCTGAAATATAAACAGGTGGTAGAGAGATGGCAAATATCCGTCTGTCCATATTTTTAGGATTTGCAGAAGGCTTCTAGATCTATATCTCAATACATAGAAAAAAATGATAGCGTATAATTTAGTGATTTATCAAATCTAGGTGAGACTATCAAGACAAGATAGTTGGAGACAAGTCTAAGAAAGAGTATCAAGATGAGAATTTGGAAAATCAACTGCATGTCAAGTATATATGGCAAGAAAGATTGTATCAGAACTTTATGGTTATGGGTTGATGTATATCAAATCAATCACTTCCTTCAGAAATAATTTCAAAACTCTGTAGTTGTGGTTTAATTGCTGTTAAGGTTCCAAGGGTTCTTCCTAGAGGTTTCCTTCGGTTTATTACTTTTAGCATCATGTCCTTAGATATATTTTGCCTCTTCATGTGGAGAGCTATCTTTTCATTGCTTGACTTCTCGACTTGCTCTCATAAATCAAATTGTTAGCTTAACCAGTAAAAGGTTTGCCTTGTTTTTGAAAGTAGGCAAGTTGGGTACTTAGTTATTTTTCTATATAGTAAGTTTTCTATTAGATGTCAAATGTGCTAGGAGATAATGTTCATTACTGGAGAAGTGACTTGTAGCCATCAAAATCTGTTACTATAGACCTTTTCTTTAGCCGTAAATTCCTTTAAATCGGGACCTCCATGCTTGAACCTTGCTATTGAAATATATGTTTCAGCATTACAGAAACATGTTATATAGTCCTCTCTCATGTTAAAATATTTTTTATGCTTTTGTGGAATTGCATTATATATTATATGACATCCGGATATTTCTTATTTTTCAGCCTCTTCCTTTAAAGCGACTTACAGAGGGATTAAAAACCACGAAACGATCTGAAGATGATGATATATATAAGCTATTCAGTAATGTCATGAGTATATACCCCCCAAAGGTAAATTTTTTTTTTTTTTTAACACCATAGCTAAATAGTAAAATGATTCCATGGTACACTTATGTTATTTTGGTCAATGTGATTATCATTTCATATTCTTTTATCTGCTGAAGATATTCTTTGTTGTTATGTATATGATGATATGTTTCATTTTTGAGGAAGTTTGAAACTCAGGGCTTATTTTCTTTGTATTTCAGTTTTGAGATCTAAATTCATTTTCAATTTTGTTTCTGTATGAGAAAAAGTAGATTTGCTTTCTTTGTTTAAGAATTTTCAGTTATTTACCCTTCTTTACAAGATTTTTCATTGTTTCCAGAAATATGCTTTTAAAAAATATGAAAGTAAAAGCTTTTAGTATTTAAGAAACTGAAAACAACCTGAAAAGAGTAAAGAGAACACGTAATCCTTCTATTGCACATTACACACAGAGATAACAAAAATAACTGCACCAACTGTCATGGGCTGGTTTGGTTTCACTAACGTCAACCGGAACCTGCACGGCCTTAGCGTTCTGCCCCTCGCAGAAATTTTGCTAAGTCAGCCTTCGCTCGTCGTCCCACAAATCCTTTTAACCTTTGAGGTTAAAAGGCAGCAAACACTTGGGAAATATTGCAGAGAACTGAAGTAAAGAAGTGCACAAGAACTTGAAGAATGCTGGAAATTTTATTGCCACAACTAGAACAATTTGCAAGGGTAGAACTCACAAATCTCACAAGTCTCCAAACTTCTGAAATAGTTAAACTACTCCTTTAAAGGCTTAACGCTTTCTATGAGATGTGCGTCTAATGTTTTTTTTTTTATTTAGCACATCACGTCAAATGGTAGAATCACTTGATCCCATAATGATACTTGCTATTGGCAGGAAGAAGATCTTCTAAGGACATTCAATAAACAGATTGAAGAAGACAGGAGAATTGTGATAGCTCGAAGCAACTTAAATGAATTGCATAAGGTATGCTAGTGGGAGTTTGGTTGTATATGTCATCTTGATTACTCCATTTGTTTTATCTAAAATATTTGTAAGCAAATTGGTTAACATGTATGTTTGTCCAATCTTAAAAAATTAGCCTATGGTGTATAAATTATGGGATTAATTACAACGATAAAATATTGATCTCAGGTCCTTGAGGAGCACGAACTATCATGCATGGACTTGTTAAATGTGAATACTGATGGTGTGATCCTGACAAAGCGGAGTAAGTCTTCCGTGACTTGCAGTATCACATGTTTTCCCATGTATATAAACACATTTTGCAACATATGTAATTATTTTAACAAAGGGCCGTATTACTTTACCTCGAGAAGTTTTTCAAGCGGTCAAGTGCTAAAGATGCTTCATTGGAGTCATGTAAAATTCACATTTTCATAGAATTACTGTACCTCTTTTTGGTCTTATGTCGGGCAAGATGAAAATATTCTACCTGAAGTTGCCAGAACACGATGACAGTATATCTTGCACCTGCTCTCCCAACTGACTGTCACTTGAAAGGATATCAAAAAATTTTAGTTTCCTCAAATAGGCTCATCTTGTCTTTTTTTAAAGTTTTTTCTGCAGCAATGGGTAGAATACGAACAAGTTGGAAAATGAAAAAAGTGAGGGTTGACGAACAAAATGCTTCCTAGGTGAACCATATGATACACACAAGATGAACACTTATGGTGCATACAAGAAGAGCCATCGGTCTTAGGGTATGCATTTGCACAGTAATTTGAGTCTGTTAAACATGAAGTAGCTCCAAGTGAAAGGTCCTCCATCTGAAAGTGTAACTTTTGCAATCCTTAATCTGAATTGTAGTTATCACTTAGCAGGGATAGGCATTTAGATTTAGTCCTGATACTAGCATTTAGGTGGATGTTGTAAAACCTATGTTTAACAAATATATGTTCCCATGGGTAAGGATTTTGCAAATAAGTGCTTTTTTGGTGATAGTTTATATACCCTTCCACACGGACCAGGAGATTGGATCTAGCCTTAAGAAGAATGCTTGGCATAAATAACTCTCTTCAATTGTTGATTTGAGTGGTGGAAAGAGGGTAGTCTGGTGGGTCTTATGGAATGTATGGATCATAGAATTGACTTGAAAACTAGCCAACCGGGCTTTAAATCTTCGCAAAGAATACCAATTTTGCTTACAAGGCAACCCGAATACTAGCTTAAAAGTCATTCCTCATAGACGATTCCAATATTATTATTATTATATATTATTATAAGATGTTGCTAAATCCATATAGTTTATGTTAGAAAATGGCCATATTTACATTTTATTTCTTCTCTTTCTTTTGTCTTAGTTCTAGCCCAAGAGCTTGTTTGTTATATATTATAATTTGATAAAACCTATTGGTGATGTGACTCCTGTAGGTGTGGTTATAGCTAAAGTGTGACCTGTCACTGTCAGTGTAATTTTTGAATTTGTAATTTATCACATCAAATTTTGTATTGCTACTTCTCCGTGCTTATCCATATCTATAATTTCATTTTTTTTGGGTTGCAGAAGCTGAGATGGTCGTTGGTTGGGCTAAAAGTCACTATCTATCTTCGTGCTTGCTTCCTTCTATCAAGGGGGATAGGTTGCATGTGCCTTATGAGAGGTATTATCTTTTTACTCGTGATTGTCTGTGTATTTTTTTATTATTCGTTATTTATTTTGATGATTTACATTTATTTGTATCCTCTATTGCATGTAGCCTTGAACTCGCAATTCTGAGGTTGAAGGAGCAGGAAACAGTATCCAAGAAGCCTTCTCAGAGCCTGAAGGTCTTTCCCTTCTTATCATGATAAAATGTTTTATTGCCAGTTTGCGTGCTTGAGCTTGTATTGATGAAAGATTGTTTCAGAATCTAGCGAAGGATGAATATGAGAGCAACTTTGTTTCAGCAGTAGTTCCTCCAGGTGAGATTGGTGTCAAGTTTGAAGATGTCGGTGCTCTCGAAGACGTCAAGAATGCCCTGAATGAACTTGTAATTCTCCCAATGCGAAGACCTGAGCTCTTCACCAGTGGAAACCTGTTGCGGGTAACTTAAGACTCTGCATGAAACTTATTCGTTTTGTTGCATTTCCGACTTGTAAATGTGTGGCATCTTTTGGCAGCCTTGCAAAGGAATATTACTCTTTGGACCTCCTGGAACTGGGAAAACCCTTCTTGCTAAGGCACTGGCAACAGAAGCAGGGGCTAATTTTATCAGCATTACTGGTTCAACACTTACATCCAAGGTGTGTATGCCTCCTTTATTTGTTTTTGTGCACCCAAAGAGAAGCTATGGGAGGGATGTCTAGAAGGGTGGGAATATCTTGTGCAAGTCTGCAATGGACACAGGATGTAATGATGATTGAAAAAAATATAGTATTCCTCTCTTAATAGCTCATAGAAGAGATTTTTCAACATGGTACTGTAGCTTGATGTACAGTTAATGCCTATTTCAAGTGTAGCTGAGATCCATTTAGAAATACTATGTGTGGGTTAGACTTTGAGAAAAGGGATCGACTCTAACATGACCTTCATGTTGAGGACAAAGTTCAAATCAGAATTTGCTTCCTCTCTAATAGGTTAGGTTTCTAGATGAGGTACTTTAAAGAAAAATTATTGCGAGTAGATCAATCAGGTTACAAAGCCTTGTCTTGTACCGTAATTTTGTTAGAAGTTTTGTATTATCCGGAAACTTTCTCTACAATAGGGTATAATTCTTGTCAATACTTAGATAACTATAGTTTTAGCAGGATCAGCAATTCAAGTAGTTAAAAGAGTCCAATATTTTCTGTAGGGAGGCTAAGCAAGTCCTAGGAAGATATTATCCACGTTCATAATCTTTTAGGTGTCTAGGTTTATATTACGTTTTTTGCTAGTATGTGGGGAATGCAAATATTGGGGGAGTTCGCAAAAATGGCAAGAGCTTGGGACTTACGTTAAATAATGATCATTTTTAATAATGTTTGTAAAAAATGACCACTTTTAGCAGTGAAATGTCATGTAAACCGTCCTATTCAGAATTTACAAATTTATACCATCTCCAATAAATCCCACCCCACATCATCCCACTACAGCACACCATACCCCACTCGCATGCCAATTTGAACCCTCTGGAGGTGGCAGCATTCTTCAAAGGGGCTTAAATCCAGCATATAACTGGTGCCATTTCATTGTCTCCAATATCAGTACTATCATTCAAATTCCAACCATTGAACCCTAAAGCACAAGAATTGGAGAAAGCTGAAAATGGAGTAATTGAGAATTTATGCAATGAAGTTCCTTAACACAGTTGGAGTAATCCCACTTTCTGTTCTGGCAAAAAGAAATGAACCCAGAAACCATCAGTTTATCTGTAAAAAACCCAAAATCTTACCATTTTAACAATAGTATTAGGTCAATGTTTGTTTCAAAGAAATCTTGAAGGGTGTTTGGCCCAAGGTCAGCACCACCTTGATGGAGACGGCATTGCTAGGGTGGCACCGTATTCATCCTACAAATTAGGTTTTGGTGGGTGAGATAGTGTAAGGGTGAATTTTATAAATTTGAATGGAATGTGGAGTAAAAAGGATCTTTTTCTCTTAAAAGTTGCCTTTTTGTGGAAGGTTCTTGAAGTGACATCTTTGAAGATGCGATGGTAAAAAGAGACATCTGATGTAAATTCCTCTAGATTTTATTTGTTCATAAATGCTTCAGAATAAAGTTTTCTGATAATCCTCAACACATTTAGGTAAGCTTGTTTGCACCATCATCTGGTTCAGGCTGTAAATGTTTGAATTGAACACTATAACAAAGCGCTCCTTAGAACAGTTGGTAACCCGCATCTTCGTCTCTTAGGCATCTGGTGGTTGGTGCATTGTCCTGTGCTATGTTGGTATGGATCAGCACTTGAGAACTTAATAAAATTGTAATGTTGAGTATGCAAGTAAGTTAATGTATGTAACAAATCTCTCCACTTTGACGTGATATTGTCTGCTTTGGGCCAAGCCTGTACGGTTTTGCTATTGAGCTGCAACCCAAAAGGCCTCATGTCAGTTGGAGTGGGGTCTCTTAACTTATAAACTGGTCTCACTTTCTCTACTCAAGCGATCTCTTAACTTATAAACTGCTCTCACTTTCTCTACCCAAGCGATGTGGGATTGAGGCTGTCACAACATATGACTGTAGTTCTTTGCCATATTTCTGCAAACCGTTTCTACAGTTTGAAAGATATTACTTGTACATGTAGGGCATTTTTAGTAAGTCTTGACTTGAGCATGCAGAGTGTAAGATACTAGTGTTTCATGGACAGATAAAAACTGCCACAAAGAATGGAAGATTGATTGAAGCTACTTGCTAACTAAATATATTTTTAAATTTCCAAGAACAATTGGCTGACATATATTCAGGCAGAGTATAAATCTCATGAGATGAGCAATCTGCATGTAATCTTAAGCGATGCAGAAATTTGAAGATGGAAATAAAGCTTGTGTAACAATAGCCTTTTTATTTCCATATACTTGGTATTTGAAGGTTATTGAAGAGAGGTTAGATTGTGTAGTAACCGTAAAATCTTGTATGGGCGTATTCTTGCCATTCTGCTCCCTATGCTTGCTTCGTTCTAACTCTTCTTTGCATCGTGAATCCTGCTTGCTTTTTTGCAGTGGTTTGGTGATGCTGAAAAGCTTACAAGGGCACTCTTCTCATTTGCTAGCAAGCTGGCTCCTGTAATTATATTTGTTGATGAGGTGAGACCTGCCCCTTGCGTGCATGAGTTTCACATGGATCAGTTATTTTCTCTTCAACAACACTGTGTATGAGTAGATGCTGATTAGTTAACTTTTGCTAATGGATATTTCTAATGCAGAAGCAAAATTGTCTTCTTGAAACAAGAATGAACTAGTAAAACTTGAAATTTTCCGAGAGAAAAACTTAACTGAATGGAATTTGAATGTTTGAGTGTGTGTACGAACAAACCTAGCTGGCTTCTTATAATATAGGCAAAATAATTAACCAATCTGATTGAACAAGTCTCAATAGAAAAGAAAAACTAATGACTAATCCTGACATAACTAGAAATCCTGTCAACTAAATAACTTTGAACGAGATAATAATTAACTTCTAGAATTAGCGGTAATACATTAATTTTGGTAATTATCCTACATCACTCTCCTCCACTGTGGTGTGGGGTGGGGGATTGGGATTTTTTT